>JAUTDX010004192.1:0-55124 GCA_030844895.1 Ambrosia x helenae | reverse complement strand
TGCCGACATATGAGGAGACGGTGGCGGCTTGGTAGTTGAAGTAGTGTAGTTATTATACAAAGAATTGAATTGCATTAGGTTTCTATGGTAGCATTCCGACATTGCTATTGTTCAAGCTCGAAGGCCCCAAAAACGACGACGTATTAGGGTTTTCGAAGTGCGGAATCACTCCATTTTGGTCTAACCAAATTGGTAATCTTGGCTTTTCATATCCGCGCCTAGATTGGTTCCTAACATCTCTGCTATACGTGGGATATACTGGGTACGGTTATTGTTGTAGTTATTTGTTTCCAACATCCTACCCCCAAATATCCCCATAGACCGCATTGCACCACCTCCATCTGCTATACGTGGGAATACTGGGTACCGTCTTGTCGAACGTTGAGATTCTCGGTACTTGACATAATTGGAAACGAAGCCATTCGCGAATTTTCTACGGTTAAAGCGTCACAAAATGCTCTATGCGTTATGAACTATCTCTCCTGAATTTAAAACAGGCAGACAAACAAACATACTCAGTAAAATCTAATTTATAGCAAAAGCTAAAGTAAAGCCACAATCCCAACTAAAACTTCAAAATGTATCATATAGCATAATAAATTGTGAAAAAAAAATATAAGAATTTAAGACACACATCATATTAATCATTAATCTCTTAATTAATGATTTTCATTCTCTTTTTGTGATCTTTAATTATTATGATCAAAGTGATGATCAGATTATGCAACCTTCTTTATTTGATCAATCAAAATTCACCTAGATTAATTCAAATTAATCATATATACAACTTACCTAGAAAAGAGTGTTCCACAATCACACTTATACTCTCTAGTACCACAAATCTTGCTATGAGCTTCCAATCCGACTGAACTGCATACTTCTTCGAACACTTTTCACACTTCCACTTCTTCTCACCATGCTTACGAAAATAATGCTTCTTAACTCCTGTTAGATTCCAAGAGCTCGGGTCGGGTCATGATGGACACAACTAATCTCAGGGCATATATAAACCTTCTCTTCTTCACAACTTCAAGTTTGTTTCTTTGCTTAAGCTTCCATGGAAGATTGTGTCCTCTTCTATGAAGCTGTACATTCTGATCTCTTTGGAAACCCTTGTTGCATATTTCGCATACGAATCGGTTTTTCGCGCCATTAGGGTTCTTGAGATAAGGCTATTACTTCTGCATCTGGATCTAAACATAAAAGATTTGGTGAGAAGAAGATCTATATAAGCAAGTTAAGTGGTTTTGAGTGAGTAGACTTAGTTACCTGGTGTGCCACGTAGGCTACGCTTTAGTTTGGATGAATGAGTGGAATTAGGGTTAGGGTTTGAGATGGGGTCTTGGATGAAAGCTGTGAGAGATGATGGAGATGATGAAAGATCTTCACAAGACATGTTTTAAGATGAGATGAAGATGGAGTTACTGGAAACATTTGTTTAATTATGTGAAATTTACATAGATCTTCATCATGTTTGAGTTATATGTATGAATTATCTTGATGAATGAAAAGATGCATATGATAGTGTAGCAAAGAAGAGAATATCTTAGAGAGACAGAGAGAGAGAGAGAACATAAAGAAGAGAGAGAATTGGGGTTATCTTAGTTACACTGGTTGAGTAGAAAGTCGGTCAGACATGATAGACTTCACTTGGAGTGCCAATCTTACGCTGGTTGTGTATTAAGCATGATAGTTACATATTATTATTACACTGGAATTTTTAGAATTAATGTTAATAGATTAGATGATAATTAATTTGGTGTGGACTTCTATTTTAAGTATTTTTTTTTTTCTAATGTGTTAGATATTAGGGAATGATTATGTCTATATATAGTTATGAAACATGTGACCTACAATAGAATCAATCATAGTTGGTTTGTAGTGTATGGAACAACTACCTGTACAAGTATTATGTAGCGTTTTTAACTTATCAAATTGCATGTATTCATCATACCAACATAAAATGAGTGCCATTTAGTGTTTTTAATTGGTGGTACAAAGTCAATTGGCCAGTTATCCATTGCTACATACAAAGGGAGCAAAAGAGGCAGGATTAGTGGTCAAACGTTTCCCTCATACTGCAATAATACATTTGTCAAAGTTTTTTGGAATATTGGATTTAAATACCTTCAATTTTTACAGTTTGGCTGACAATACTTCCAACTACGAAAATTTTTATCAACACTCCTAACTTTTAAAGTATTTTTCACTGGCACTCCCAACTAACCCAGTTAGTTTGTTTAGTTTGTTTGCTGACGTGGCATCATGACGTGGCCAATATTGCTGACGTGGCATGCTGTGGAAGATGATGTGTCATCTTATGTGTTATCCACGTCAGCAAACTAACTGAACAAACTAACTAACTGGTTAGTTTGGGAGTGCCAATGGAAATACCTTAAAAGTTGGGAGTGCTGATAAAAATTTTCGTAGTTAGCAATATTGTCGGTCAAACTGTGAAAGTTGAGGGTATTTAAATCTAATATTCTAATTTATTTACCATATGCCAACGTTACATTCAACACGTGGTTGGCATTCACACATTCGCAACTTTGGTGGTGTAAAAAACACTCACACAGTCTAATTAACTATCAATGTAACAACATAAATGTAATATTAAGATAGTGAACCGTTAATGGTGATCTTTGTCAAGAGAGAATCGCATGTTGGTCTCTGTGCTTTTCAAATATTGCATTTTTTGTCCTAGTGGTTTACTAATTACAAAATTGGTATCTAGGTTTAACAAAAGTGCACTCGTGTGATCCCCAGGGGCGGATGTAGCTTGTTAGCAGGGGGTGCGGACGTTGCGGCTCAACTTCGCGCGCATAGTGGAAAATTAGCGGAAAATTTGTTTTTTTTTACGAAATTTGGAAAACGCTACTACTAAAATGAAAAAAATGAAAAAACGTACTACTGAAAAATGTTTCTAAATCCGCCACTGGTGATCCCCATGACTAAAGACTGTTATCTTTTCTAGTTAAGTCTACCCATGTGCTTCCCACATGAGTAGGGGTGTAAATGACACGTAGCGGCTCATGATCGGCTCGGTAAAAAGCTCGAACGAGCCGAGCCTTAACGAGCCCGAGCCTGAAATATGGCTCGTTTAGTTATCGAGCCCGAGCTCGAGCCTAGAGACAAAGCTTGATTGGGCTCGCGAGCCTAATCGAGCCTTAACGAGCTAGAGCCCGATCCCGAGCCCGAGCCTAAGTTATAGCAGAGCCTAAGTTATAGCCGAGCTTTTGCGAGCTCGAGCCGAGCTTTGAGCTCGTTTGAGATTCTCAAATCACCTCGAGCCGAGCCGAGCTCGAGCTTTGGATTTTGCTAGCGAGCCGAGCTGGAGCTCAAGATTGTAGGCTCGAACCGAGCCGAGCTCGAGCTCGAGCTCACAAAACCTTAACGAGCCCGAGCCGAGCCCAGTCAGGCTCGGCTCGGCTCGTATACACCCCTACACATGAGGTATTATAGTCTTTTTTGCCTTCAATTAACAAATAACAATTAAAAAACAAACCCATTCCACCCTTTTTCTTCTTTCTTGCCCTCGCTCTCTCCCTAAACCACCAACACCTTTCTATCGTCACCAGCAGTTGCCACCGCCATCTGTGGAAATACCCTATCCTAAACCACCACCATCTTTCAATCGTCACCATCCACCAACGTTTCCTCAAACCCACCATCATCTTGTCCCATAAAAGCAACAACAACATCACAATTATTAACCACCACAGTAGCTCCAAACCCCATCACAACAACTACCAAACCCCCCGCCAACTGCCACTGTACAACGACCACCGAATCCACCATTATAAAATAGACGCTAAAGAACAAACTTAAAATCCAGAAGCTAAAAGATTGGATTAGAATCGTACACGATGGAGGAAACCGTAGTGAAATTAAATCTCGATTTTGTTAACTCGTACACGAGCTCTGCTAAAAAGTTCAATCTCCATCATAATCGTCATGATGTCACTTCCCCATCACTGGATGCCTGAGTTTTGATTTCAGATCTATGGCAGAAGGGGGTCGGTAGCTTGAGCTGGATGGAGGTTGTGGCAGCTTGGTTTGAGCTGGAGGTGAGGAGGTAGTGACGGTGATATGGTGTGAAGAAGAGAAAGAGAGAAGAGAGGTAGAGGTAGAGGTAGAGGTAGAGGGGGGACACAGAAAGACAGAGAGAGAGAGAGAGAAAGAGAGAGAGAAAAAAAAAGAGGGGGAAGAAGGAGGTGATATATGGAGATAGTGGGTTGAGGAAGAAGATAAGGTAGGGGTGGGGGTCTGGTGGGGTAGTTATTTATTTATAATATTTGTGTATTTTTATAAGGGCAAAATAGACATATTATATATATTTAACATAGAATTTTAAACATCGTTAGGGGCATGGACCAACATGGTAACGAATTAATACATTTGGATCATGTTAGTAATAAGTTTACAACCCTCAGGACCAATGATGTAACTAGTGAATCACTAGCACCAAGAATGCAATATCTGAAAAACACAGGGCCCAACCTGAGATTCTCTCTTTAAAGAAAATTGAAAATAATGATATCTATTGACTATTAAAAAGTACTATTGAGGGAAAAACCATTTGACAGAAGGAATCAAGTAGTTGAGGATATGACGCGCAACACCTACTATACACTTCGACTTGGATTGTGGTAATGATACAATCTCAGAATTGTTCGCACACCCTACTATACATGGTCTATTATACGTCGCGTTATAGAAGCTTGCCCGAACTCCCACGCGTCATTAGTGCTTATCAGTCAGAGTCAAAGGCATGACCGATATGACATGTATATGCCTACATGTGACATATAGGGGGACACAAAATTCTCATTGTCAGACTACACATACGCCGATACGATCCTATACGAGGCGTATAGGGCATCAGGGTATGCAAATAAGGTTGGTGGGTGTGGAGGAGCCCCATCATTTGGGGATGGTCCTCCACATCAACCGCCACATGAACGTGGGTAGGCTCATCATGAAAGGGATGGAGCAAGGGTGTTAGAGATGGACATTGATCCCTCCCTTTAAAAAAATAGAACAAACAATAAAAGAGCAACATTAGCTCCGTCATTTTCGTCTTGCCTTGGACGATTTTGACGAGCCGACCCCAAAGGGGGCGGTGTTGACGCACCTGACCGAGCCAGGCCAACCCGGGGAAGAGCCCCACGCCCATAATCCTAAGTGTTGGGGGTGTGCCGATACATGGAGCTTTAGACATTGTCGTGTTAATTTATGATACATCTCTTAGTAACGATACATCAAATTGAATCGATAAGAGTGCCTATTTTTATTTATATGGTTTTTGGTTTCGATATGATTCGGTTATTGGCACTCTAATAATCCAAGCCTATATTGACCAAATGATATAAGTACTGATACCTGCGTTCATTTTTATGTTTCTCATTTTTTATACGACTAGATTTCGGTTGGCATTTTGCATCCATTTGGTACTACTGATACATATCGATTTAATACATGTTCCATGGGCGACGGTTAATTAGTTGGGGTCGGGGGTGCCCCGGCCCACATCGTTTTTTTTCTAAGTAGTGTAAATTTAAGTGTTTTCATTCGAAAATTATATATGTATTGAATCCGGACGTCAATGCTTTAAGAATCCTGTATCTTTCCATCCCCAAAAAAAGTTTTTTAAGTTTCCCCCACTTCACGTTTATTATCTTTCTTTTACATATTACTGTTTTATCTTTTTGGTTAACTAGGTGTATTAATACGCGCGTTGCGCGTTTTTCACATGACACGTTAATACGGATTTTGGTAACCGACAAATGCATAGAGACTAACCTTGGACAATGAGAAAATACAAAAGTGGCAGCAGCTACGTGGAGAATACCAGGAATCTCTCGCGGTCCGCGGAACATGGTGGAGATGGCGCACGGTAGATGTGGTCGGTGGCCGGCTGCGTACGTTAGAGTGAAGCAGCTATTCATTTCGTGGTCGTTAAATATATAGATAATAAACAGACAAAAACCGAACCCGTGCGAAATCGAGTAAAAAACGCATTATGTCGGGGCCAAAATGAAAAAAAATATACTTAATAAAAAAGTTGGTGGCTAAAACGGGAAAAAAAAACTTAAATAAAAAGTAAAAAAAACATTGTGTGGCCAAAATGAGAAAAAAAAAACTTTGCGAAAAATTTGGTGGTTAAAATGAGAAAAAAAAAGTTAACCAAAAAAGCAAAAAAAAATGTGGGACCAAAATGAAAAAAAAAAAAACTTAATAAAAAGGTTGGTGCCCAAAACGGGAAAAAAACCTAATAAAAAAGTTGGTGGTCAAAACGGGGAAAAAAACTTAAACAAAAAGGAAAAAAAAACATTGTGTGGCCAAAATGAGGGAAAAAAACTTAACAAAATATTTGGTGGTCAAAATGAGAAAAAAAAAAGTTAACAAAAAAGCAAAAAAAAAAAAAGTGGCAAAAATGAAAAAAAGTAAAACTACACTATTTAAATAGCAAGGTCTATTATATATATAATAATTACAAGAGATAACTTTTGTTATTAGTACACCTTTTATTTAATTATTTTGCATGAAAGCATGTCATTTTTTGTTTGTTTTTTCAGTTTCACTCCTTTTAAATTAGTTATTTTTTTTCTAGAAAAACAGTGGTGTTAATTGTTTTTTGTCGATGTCTATGTATAAATTTCGTTAAAAACAAAGTTATATTATGGTGAACCAAACAGATCTCGACATCGGTAATTGAGCAATATCAGAACTAGTAATAATTTTCATTTTTTTGTTATAACTATCATTTTCAGTATATCGGGGTTCTGTTAATTTTTATTAATTTTTATAGTTTTCAATCAATAAACACGTGTCAATATCCTTTTGAGCATATCAAATTTTATTTTCTATTTCGGTTGCTACTCCGGTGTGGATACTGTATATGTATCGATACCAACTAAAACCAAATTTTGCCCCATCACATGACTGAACGAGGAAATTGCACTAGTTTGGTTTTAAAAACAATTCTTAATAACAACGGGCAGTGTAGGGACGTAACTTAAACTTAGATTTCGTTCATGGAGAAAATTCAATAGTATTAGTCTGTGTGTAGTGGAGTTTGGGGATAGCGCCCCTCTCTTAACATTGATTGGCCACAATAAAGTGGCACCCAAACCAAAAACAATAGAGCGTTACTAGTATAGCGCCAAACACACAATCTGAGTTTTTTTTTGAAATATAGCGCCCCATAGCGCCCCCTGTAGTGGTGTTTGGGGCGCTATGGGTGATTTTTAAGCCCAAATAGCGCCCGACTACACATGGCCTTATAAAAAGGGAGGCAACTTTTAAGGTAAAAGAAAATGATTTGGTTATAATTGGTAGCGATTTTGTATACGAAAAGGTAAGGACGGTGGCCGTCCGTGACCCTCAACGGGTGAAAAAAACCTTGGATGTGACGTGATAATGTGTCACTGGCCCCACAAAATTCTTCATGTCTTCTATAAAAGGTTAAAAGCAATAAGTAACGACTTATAATCATAACAATTATTTTCAATTTTCATTTTTATTCGTAGCATCAATTTATTTTTATTTATTTTCATGTTGATGCAACATAAACATTGTTATGTAACATGGATAACCTGACACTTGTTATTGATTTTTTTACTTGTTATGTTACTAGTCCATTTTACCAGCGCGTTACGACAAGATCTACAAATGGGTTGCAATAGAGAATTGTGATTAGGGATGGCAATCAAACCCGAACCCGATGGGTAAACCCGAAACCCGACACATTTGGGACGGGTTTGGGGTCGGGTAATCGGGTATGGGTCCTGGTATGGAATTAATTTTTATTTTTTTCGCGGGTTTGGGACGGGTTTGGGATTTGATGATATACCCGTTTACCCGACCCGATTACCCGATAAAGTATACCCGTTTACCCGATTAGATACCCAATATAATTTCTTATATATCTTTTTAAATATGTATGCGTAATATATCTAATTGTCCATCTAGATTGCCATATTATGCTAAAAATTACCAAAAATTAGTGTATACTATTTGTTATCTATAGCTTTGAGTGTTTTTATTTGATTTAAATATTTTATATTTATACATTGTAATATTTGCATATAGATTTAATAATGCTAAATGTAATTAGTCAGTAGTTATCCAATAGATATCCGACGGGTTTTTGGTCGGATAGACTCAATGGGTAAGTTTTTAAAATTAATGGGTTTACCCGAAACCCGCGGGTATACCCGATACCCGATGGGTAATTACCCGACACAAACCCGACGGGTTTGGGACAATCATACCTAATCGGGTATGGGGTTGGGATTACCTAAACCCGTCCCAAACCCAACCCATTGCCATCCCTAATTGTGATAATGTAAAAAATGCGAAGATGTTGATTTAATATCACAACCCTTCTGTTTCGAATAAGCCCTTCTGAAATTTATATTCATTTGCTAGGGAACCAGATGGTACTTAGCTTGTAAAATTTAACAATGAACCTTAACCCATATTTAAGTTAAACAATAGTATTTTATTAAGTCGACATTTTGTTAAAAAAGATAATCCATTAGCTTATTTAGCTCAAATTCGATTAAAAAATACAACTCATTAATACTTTAGCCCTCCATCTAAGCCCATAAACCATATAAATCCAATTAAAAGAAAGTAACAAATTAACTATGAAGAGAAACGGGGAAGTATCGACACAGCTGCTTAACCGGTCCGAGAAAAATAACCAAAATTTAGTGATAGGAGTTAGAGTCGAGCTCATGCAATCTCTTGTATTATTTGCTAACTTTTTTAATAATTAAGTGGTATTTGATTATTATTTTCTTCTAGCTTTATAAGAATACAACTTTTTTGATGTCTCTTTCATTGGTCCGACTAACTTGCTCAACATATGCTAGCAATTAAAGAAACTTAAGTAATATACGCAACTTTTAATTTGAAAATAACAACTCAAATTGAATGTTATGTTAGAATAGACATGGAAATAAAATATTATTATCTGCTTGTACAAATATAAGCACTATTTAACCAGTGACGGATGTAATACTTACTTTCCAAGTAGGCGATCGGAATTTTTGTCTACACATTACACTATTTTTTAAAGCCCCTACAAACATTATTTAAGTAGTGGTGGATATAAGATTTATTTTCCGAGTAGACCAACGGGAAATTTATCCGATATTTTAATGAGGCGATCACGAATTTTCACTTCAAATTACACTATTTTTACCCCCCCCCCCCCAAAAAAAAAAAAAAACACACACACACAAGTACATGTGGGCCCGCCAATGTATTTAAGAATTTGACACTAGGATTGAATGCGAAACAACACTGTAAGTCTGTAACATCCGACCGCAGATTCATCACTATTGTTTATTTTGCCTTTGATGTGAGCTTCAGGAACTCACGGATTTACTTTTGGTTGTCTCGATGGAGACCTTCCAGGCGGTCACCCTGATACCACTCTCACTTGAGCACGTTTAATTGTGGACTTTTCATATGCCCCACAGTCAAAGCGCCCATAGCGTGTTGGTGAAGAGTCGAGACATGTCTTATTAACCAAGAATCTCTCCTAAGTCCTGAGTCTGGAGTTTATCACTCTCTCACATTTGTTCTAAATCAATCCGAGTTTGTTTGCTATTGCAACCGTTTTCACAGTCAAAATGTCAAACCAAAGCTTCTTTTCAGTTGGTGTAAAATACATCAGCAAACCTTGTATACCTAATAAACCTTTGTTTTCTTTGGTACTCTCAAGTCGACTTTAAACACTTTTTTTATCTTTAAACACCCGTATTTTTATCTACCAAAATGAATCGACTCTAAATCATTTTTAAATATTAAATTAACGTATTGTAACTCTTTTTTAAAGTTTGTATGTTTCTAATATTAAAATCCACCATATTTATCAATTCACCAAAATTCATTTTAGGTCAACAAGGAGATTTTTTTGAACGGCTAATTTCCTCTCCATTTTTCACACCTCTTTTTTGCCTCCTATGAGGCTTGAAATCTCAACGAGAAGATTGATCATGTTTTCTTCAGATGTAGCTTCATGCCAGACATTTGGAGTTGGCTAGGTTCTTGGTGCGGCCTTTGGCATTCATTTTCGCTTAGCAGGTTCAACCTTATGTCTTTGCACAACCGTAAGCCGGAGACCAAGTGCCTTCCAAAACCAGGCTTGCATTAATCTACTTGACGATTTAATTGATTTGGAAAGCTAGAAATGCATTAGGTTTTAATAAACATGTGTGCGCTCCTTTGAAGACAATGGAAGACTTCAAACTTCCTTTTAACTGGATAAATTAGGGCTAATTATCAGTAACTTGTGTTGGTTTGATTGATGTTCTATTTTGTTTTATAAATTGCAACTTGTGTTGATTTGCTAGCATCAACTTTACTTCATCTAGAATCCTTAAATACTCAACGTTTTCTTTTATTATGGGGTGTTATAAATCTGTTACACCAACTCTATCCAAAATCATACAATTTTCCATCACGAACTAGCTGTGGCGGATCTAAAACAAAAGTTGAGGGTAACGCATGCTAAAGAAATTTTGTTCAAGGGGGAGCTGATACATAAACCGAAGAATATTGTTTTTTTTTACTAAAAATGTATTTTGCCAAGAAAGTTGAGTGGTAGCATGGCTACCCCTCAACCCCTCTAGATCATCCCCTATGAAATAAAGTAGATAACATCTAATACATTTATGCTTGACTTTCACAAGTCAAAATATTCATCTGTATGCTATATGGGCTTGTTTTATGGAACCCAATGATGGTCCTGGTACCACTCAGCCCACGTGAATAGAAGATAACAAGTAAAACTACCCAACTTCAACTTTCTGGATTGGGCTTTGACCTTGTAGCAAATTCCTGGCCTCGTTACAATTTAACACGGTTTTCATTTTCTTTTTATTTTTTTTTAACAAAATAAGGTTTAAGTTTTACCATAACGTTTATTTGTTAGTTAAAAGCAAAAAATAACAAAATCAAAAGTTGTAAAGTAGCATCAAACTAATTCAATACAACAATATATTGTCTGTGATCGTATGCACGTAAGAGGTTTGGATTTTAAGAACTATATGTAGTATATTATATAATCAATAGCTAAGATTTAACCCACCCGCATTGTGGCGCGCTATACCGAATCATTATTGGATAATATGTACGTATGTGCTTCGATTACATTGAAACTCAACATAGTAAACTAAAGAGAATACCTAAATACAATACCGTTATCAACCAACAGGGAAAACTATAAATATAAAGTGGTAGTACAACCAAAATGACATGAAAATTTACGTCAAACATAACCAACTGAAAACGTACATAAAATAAGAACGAAAAGCTGTTATATCTTACCTGACTCATTTCCGAATTTTTCTTACGTCAAAACGTAAACCAACCTAATTTATACCGACACGTACATAGGAAATCAAACTTAAGAAACTCAATAGGGGACAATGACATTTTACAAAGTTTTGAGAAAGTCGGGAGGTTGTAACTGTACTAAAAAGGATATTTAAAGGATCAAATACACTTTAACTAAATTAACATTTATCATTTACATAAAAAAAGTTAATACCCGTTGAAAATAAAATGTTTTAAAAATTAACTTAACAAAATTTACAACTATCGTTTCAAATTTCAATTTTTTAAAGACATATCCCGCTGATTGTATATGTTAACATATTACATTATATTTTTTTAGGATTCTAACATGTTTAATACTCAAGTTTTTGAAAATATATTTTGTAGGAGTACTAAGTATATAATATTACATTTATTTAATACACGATATTCAAACCTATTACTTATAAAATATACTATTTACACCATTGCAAACGACAAGGACACATGCCCCACTGCGAGTTTAGCAATGTAACCAACATAAAAGTTAACCACCGCATCTTCACACTAAAATTAAGGATGTTATATGATAATCTAACAAAAATGACATTTTTATTTTTTGTATTGTCTTACATTGTCCCTAAACCTTTGTTAATTGTTATTTAAGCAGTGTTCATGCTCTCATAACACCTCTCCTGTTCGACTGAACCATGGAGATGGGAGAAGACTTTCCGCATCTCCCACCCGGTTTTAGATTTCATCCGACGGATGAAGAACTCATCGTTCATTATCTGCGCAACAAAGTGAAACAACGTTCGCTTCCAGCCTCGATCATAGCTGAAATCAATCTTTATCATTTCGACCCGTGGGATCTTCCTAGTAAGTTTCTTGTGTTTTTGTGTTATCGATGGGTATACTATAGACTGATGTGGTTTCTAACTTGGCAGACAAGGCGTTGTTCGGTAAGGATGAATGGTTTTTTTTCACCCCCAGAGACAAGAAATACCCGAATGGATCAAGGCCAAACAGGTCAGCAGGTTCAGGATTTTGGAAGGCTACTGGAAAAGATAACCCGATTTTTGGTTCTTCAGGGTCGATAAGAATTGGGCTAAAGAAAGCTTTGGCTTTCTTTACTGGCAGCCCGACAAGCAGCATCAAGACTAACTGGATCATGATCGAGTATAGATTGCTTGAGTCGTCTAGCCAGTCATCCAGATCGATGAGGGTAATAAAATTCTTCTCGGCAAATAATTTTAAAAAATTAGGCATTCAAAATAAACATCTGTTGATTATTTGGTTATATGTGTATTAGCAGTTGGATGACTGGGTGTTGTGTCGTATTCGCCAAAAAGGCAACAACTCAAAGAACATTTCACAAGTACAAGAGTACTCGAAAAAAAAGTTGATGCATGGTCAAACTCCAAACATAGAACACGAGCTCCCTTCACCATACATGATTACAAACCCAAGTTTGGACATAGTCTCGAACAATAGGTTCAAAGAGATTCAACTGATGGCCTCGATTCTTGTGGGTCAACGTATTCCTTCACTGACCAAAACATGTTCTCCCAAGCTACTTCAAGGCTACAACACTTGTCTAGAATATGAAAATGGAGCAACTTATAAAGAGAACTTTACTTTTGATGAAGGATGGATTATTTAAGCATAGTGTGATTGAACTTTACTTTTGATCAAGGATGGACTTTACTAGCTATTACGTTGCGTATGACAATGTCTATAATAAGTTGCAGCCATGATGTATAAAATGGTTGATGTTTGATTTTATTTTTCACAAATAAAATTCGTCTATAATTTAGCGTATTAATAAAAAAGTATACCCGCGGTTTTTTATATCAGCTCTCACATGCTTCTCCAGCAGCATAGTGCTTGTGTACCATTCTTCTGTAATCTGAGGAACACAGTAAAGACTTTATTGGTTATTATTAGGTTCCAAAAAACAACCAAACAATAATATTCAATGCCCATAAAGCTACAAGGATTCCTATATCAATCTCAGAACTTATCAGGAATAATGGAATATGTTCGAACAATCAGCAGGACATCAGACAGAAATTAGATTATAGGACAGAATCACTTAAGCAATAAAACTGGAATCTGAATTCTATTCCTAACACGTTTGGTTAAAAGAATTCGTTGGAAATGGACTCTATATGTAGGTAGAACTATCATGGATGTTGACAAACTTTTGCTGAGATATATTGCAATTTAGAACTTTTTTGTTACAGTTAAATACAAAAAAAAAAAATCATCTCACCTTCTTTATTGCTCCAGAGAGAAGCAGCAGAGCTGTTGAGAGGACTTTCAATATTTGGTTCTGTATCAGAAAGATAAACTATTGAAACAAAACAATGAGCCCCAACCGGAATCAAATATACTAGTTCATGAAGGGTTTTACAAACCTCCTAATAAACTTTGAATGGACAAAAGAATAGTTCGACAATCATAGGCTGCAGACCACTTGTCCTGAAATTAGAAAAAAAAAATAGCTAATTTTTTTTATGTTCGAGTCGATATAACCCTGATAATAAATACTTTAGATATACTGCAATGATATCAACTCATCCACATATAGTTGGATAAATATTCCATAAGATTATCTTAAAATTGGGATGAACAAAATTATATAAAGAGATATACCTGCAGGGGCGGACCTAGCTTGAAGCTAGGTGCCGCGTCCGTTGCTACTCAACTTCGCGCCCGTAGTGGAAAATTTGTTTTTTTTTTACGATATTTGGAAAACGTTACTACTAAAATGAAAAAAAATTAAAAACGTTACTACTGAAATTAATTTCTAGATCCGCCACTGTATACCTGAAGGATATCGAGGCAGATGTTACCAAACTGGTCAATATTGGGATGGAAGCACATTTTCTCAAATTTAACCTGAGGGGGCTTGAAGGGGTAGTCCAACGGGAATTGTAAAGAGAGTTTATAAGATAAACCCTCATACATGGTTCCTTTCCCGCCCTCAATAGTACCAATCCATGTAAATATGCTCTCTCCTTTTGGAAAAGCAGATACTCCAAGATCTCCACTCATCTATACACATCAACAGCTTAACTGTTACTCAACAAATAAAAGACCTTGAAATGTACCATTTACATGTTTACAGGCAAAAAGCACAGTATGACAAACATTGTAAAACTTTGGCAGTAGCAAATACTTTACAAAAGAATTCTCATACCTCCCTTCTAAATATGTATACACAACAAACTAATTACATACACATCAAATGTTTCTTGATTATCAAAGTCCAACCTTAGACTTTCTCGATTGAAAATTGACACAGATGTAGTTATAATTTTAACACCAATATTTCATGCATCAAGCATGTAGATATCACATTAAGGTTGAAAACCAAATGAACAAATATATTTTTCGTTTATTAAAATTAGTCCTCCTAATTCTATATAATAAGTTTGAAACCTGTATTTGTTTCTATCTTCTGTATGGGAAGTGAATATATACTTTCTCTTTACATAATCACAGGTATTCCATAGTTATTGTTCAATTGATCACAGACAGAGTACTAGCCTACTAGGTATTGCAAATTTCTACCATCTGTATGAAAACCTAAATCAAAACAATAACTCAAAGTTTAAAAGAACGGAAACCAGCCTCGAGGCGTTTTCCCTTCGCCTCATGAGGTGTAAGCCTCGACGCGAACTGAGGCGTAATTCCGAGGCGCAGTCAAAAAATAAATATAATAATTATGTATCTTATAAAAAATAAAATACTTGACCCAGAAAAGTCTAAAACATCAAAAACACATATCAAAATAAAATAATTGACCCCAAAAGTCTAAAACACCAAAAAAAAAAACATATAAAAAACACCCTAAACCACCCCAAGGCACACATTTTCTTAGTGCCTCAGCCCTTTGAGGCGTACGTACAATATGAACAGACTCGTTTTCTTAGCGTTTCGCCTTGAGGCGCACCTCGAGGCGCACGCCTCACCCGTTTTTTTAAACCATGCAATAAGTTTAACGCTTGTATTTGTTTCTATCATCTGTATGGAAAGTAAATATGTACTTTTAATATACACAATCACAGATATGAACATCTAATAATCACAGGTATCATCATTAATGATCAATTGATCATAGAGAGAGCACTAGCCTACTAAGTATTGCAAATTTCTCAATATTCTATTATGTACAAAGCCAAATATACCATGTGAAAATTCAATCTCTCTATCCTTATGCACAAATTACCATAAAATAACAGAATCGAGCCTCGAGGCGTTTTCCCTTCGCCTCACGAGGCGTAAGCCTCAAGGTAAACTAGGCGTAATCCGAGGCAGAATTAAAAATAAATACAAACATTACATATCTCATAATAAATATAATAATTGACACGGAAATTCTAAAACATCAAAAACACACATAACCCCATAAGTCGCCCATGAGGCGCGCTTTTTTTTCTGTCTCGACCCTTAGTTCAGTTCACTTACGAGGAACATAAATACATAATGCTATGAGGTTCGCCTCAGACACGTTTCTAACTGCCTCACCTCAACGTTTTCTAAACCATGGACTCTAAATATGAATTTAATTACTTCACCATATACACACACACACACACACATATATATATATATATATATAATATCAAATTACATATGTTCAATAACTAACTTATTGAAGAAGATTACGTACCATAAGAGCCATAAGTTCTTTCTGAAGCCTGCAAAAAAAAAAAAAAACATAATAACACAAATGAAATCAGATTCAATTATTTAAACACATAAACAAAACCGAATCTCGTAAACTGATAACCGAATGACAATTAAACAATTAAAAGAGCAATTGAGAGACCTCTGAGTGACGGAATTGGTATCGACAGGGACAGGAGAAGGTTTCGGCTGCTTTGACGGAGACGGATGAGGTTGTTGGCGTTCCTCTGTGGAGAGATTATCCATTGTTGTTGTTGTTGTTGCTTCCTGTCGAACCTCCATGATCAAACGGTTGTTATGATGATATTAAGGAGATTAGTCGATTATGTGATGGATGAATGAATAGATTGATAGCGACTGTGATTGGGATTGGGGTGGTGATGGCGATTGGATTGAATCTACAGGTTTACGAAAAGTGGAGATAGAAGTGTGAAGGGATGGGAGAGTATTAATTTTACACTGTTGAGTTCATTAAAGGATGGAAGAGAAAGGATTAGGAAGGAAGTGAGGAAAAAATGTGTTCCAAAGTTTTTTGTAGGAGGGAATGAGAGGGATAATAAAGAGGTTTTTATGGTGATTTTTAATCTTTCCAATTTGGAAGGAACCGAAGAGAAAGGAAGAGGAGGGAGATCCTTTCTCTTCTATCCTTTAATGAAACTCTGGAACATAGTGTTAGGGTCTTGCTATTCAAACCCCTCAAAAAATTATTTGTACCCCCTTAAAGCACTGAGCTTTGGGCAAAGCTCGGCGTATTGGACCCACGGTGACCTCGTTGTCACACCAATCACTGCTTTATCAGACTTTAAGTCACATCACTGAAACATCGTACTTCAAAGCGCTGAGCTTTGGCCCCAAAAAATTATTTGTACCCCTTAAAGCACTGAGCTTTGGGCAAAGCTCGGCGTATTGGGCCCACGGGTGACCTCGTTGTCACACCAATCACTGCTTTATCAGACTTTAAGTCACATCACTGAAACATCGTACTTCAAAGCGCTGAGCTTTGGCCAAAGCTCAGTGCTTTGAAGCCCAAAAGCTGACAGCAGCACATGGGGCCTTGGGATTGCCTCCTAAGCGCTAAGCTTTGGGCAAAGCTCAGTGCATTGAATCCCTAAGCTCAGTGCTTTGCTGCCACGTTTAAGCCCACGGGCCACTGCATTTTGTCCTAAGCTCAGCGCTTAGGGCCTTTTTTTAAAAAAAAATTGTTTTAATGTTTTTTTAATTGTTTTAATTAATTTTAATTCTTTTTTAAGTATTTTAACTTGTTTCCAATCAAAAAAAAATTTGTTTGATGTGTTTCGGTTCGTTTATTGCTCGTTTGTCGTTTTGAGTAGACACATCCGAGTATGAACAACTTTCATAAATTAGTGTACGTGATACATGAACTATACAATCAATACCGTTTTTTTATCAAAATACATATTTAGCATGTCTAATCGATATCCTGGGTATCCGGACTCTGTTTGACGCGTTTTGGTTCGTTTATTGCTCGTTTGTGGTTTTCATTAGACATATTCTGTTGACGAAGAACTTTCACAAATCATTGTACGTAATACATGAACTATACAATCAATACCATTTTTTTTTATCAAAATACATATTTAGCATGTATAATAGATATCCTGGGCGTCCGGACTCTGTTTGATGCGTTTTGGTTCGTTTATTGCTCGTCCGGACTCTGTTTGACGCATTTTAATTAATAAACTTTTTAATTATAAATAGGGGTAACTTTGCTAATTATAAATATATTTTTGAACATGACATAACCATTTTTCATTCCCGTATCTTGTACCCAGTCGACTAACTCCTGGCGTGAAGAAAATGTCCGGTCAGTCTCAAACGAAACTATGATCGGGTAAGAGCCAGGAGCTAGTCGACTAGGTACTAGATACGGGAATGAAAAATGGTTATGTCATTGTTCAAAAATATATTTATAATTAGCAAAGTTACCCCTATTTATAATTAAAAAGTTTACTAATCAAAACGCGTCAAACAGAGTCCGGACGAGCAATAAACGAACCAAAACGCGTCAAACAGAGTCCGGACGCCCAGGATATCTATTAGACATGCTAAATATGTATTTTGATAAAAAAAAATGGTATTGATTGTATAGTTCATGTATTACGTACAATGATTTGTGAAAGTTGTTTGTCAACAGAATATGTCTAATGAAAACAAACCACAAACGAGCAATAAACGAACCAAAACGCGTCAAACAGAGTCCGGATACCCAGGATATTGATTAGACATGCTAAATATGTATTTTGATAAAAAAACGGTATTGATTGTATAGTTCATGTATCACGTACACTAATTTATGAAAGTTGTTCATAGTCGGATGTTTCTACTCAAAGCGACAAACGAGCAATAAACGAACCGAAACACATCAAACAATTTTTTTTTATTGGAAACAAGTTAAAATACTTAAAAAAGAATTAAAATTAATTAAAACAATTAAAAAAACATTAAAACAAATTTTTTTTTAAAGGCCCTAAGACTATCCCCATTGGTGTGCAAATGGGATGGTTGTTCACTAAAAAAAGCCAAAAAAAAAAGGAAAAATGCTAAAATACCCACAACCCGGTTGGTGCACCAACCAAGGGTTGCAACCGAACTGCACCCCCACTAACTTAATTACTCAAATAACTTGTTATATTTAAACTTAAAATTAAAACTAAATACACGGTATTTCTTAACTTTTTTTTTTGTGAACATCATGATATAAATTTTATTAAAAACCGAGTCCGTTTAAAAAAATTATTTTTAGGATGATTTAGGTTGTGAATGGGTGTTAAATTTTGAGTATGGTTGGGTTGGGTTGTGTATTTGTAAGAGAGAGAAATTAGTTTTTTATTTAAAAGTTAGGTTGTGTTGGTTGTGAATGAGGATAGTCTAAGCGTTGAGCTTAGGGAAAAATGCAGTGGCTCGTGGGCTTAAACGTGGCAGCAAAGCACTGAGCTTAGGGCTTCAAAGCACTAAGCTTTGCCCAAAGCTCAGCGCTTAGGAGGCAATCCCAAGGCCCCATGTACTGTTGTCAGCTTTTGTACTTCAAAGCACTGAGCTTTGCCCAAAGCTCAGCGCTTTAAAGGCGGCTGGGGGGTTTAAATAGACAAGGTGGGGGTACTAATAGATAGGGCCTAATTTTATGGTAAGAACTACCGTGGTGGAGCGTTATTTTTCCTCCACCAAACATGGCGGGTCAATTTTTTCCTCCACCAAACTATGTCCAAGGTTCTCAAGAGGAGCCCGAGCTCGTGCCAGAAACTCAAGTCGAGACCAACCAAGCGCGGAGTCGTCTTCGGCAGGAGGTGGTGAGTTGAAGGAAGATTTTGAAGAAATGAACCGAAGACTACAAGATATTCGCGACCTTGGCCAAAGACGTTTGGAAACAATGCAGCAAAGAGTGGTCAAGAATAAAAGGTTTGTCGAGCTCCAAGAGGCGAGGCAAAGGAAAAGGACATCGAGTTTTTGTCCAGATCGATCGACGACCTTGAGGGAGACGCCCTACGCCTTGCACAACTTCATAGGCAATAAATTCTTGGATCTTGCTAAATCAAACCCACATCGCTGCTTCTCTCTCTCCGGGTCTTTCTCTCTCTCGCGTCTCTCTCTCTCTCTCGTAAGTAAATCGAGGCTGTAGTGGTGGTGGGAGGTGGGCGGTGGGGGGTAGTGGTGGTGGGAGGGGGCGGTGGGGGGTAGTGGTGGTGGGAGGTGGGCGGTTGGGGGTAGTGGTGGTGGGAGGTGCAGCGGTGATGGATTTGGGAGGTGGGTTGAGGTGAGGGTGGCTCGGAGGTGGAGCTGCAGTGGGGGTGGGTGGTGGTGGTGAGGCGGTGGTGGTGGTGCAGTGGGGTTGCAGGTGTGTGTGTGAGAGAGAGGGAGAAAGAGAGAGAGATGTGTGGAGTTGTGTGTGTGTTTCTCTGATATATAATATTATTATTATTTATTTATGCATTAAAGGCTTGTACATTATACCTTATGCATTACAGAGTTGTACCTATATGTAAAATGACTGAGATACCCTTATAGTTAACTGACTTGGTTAACGACGTTAGAAAATTGGACTCAAACCATAACAAACTTAAAACACTAGCACTCAGAATGTTAAAAATGAAAATGTTGGACTCAAGTAGTTAAAATCAAGAAAACTCAGGGACTCAAAAAGGAATTTACTCTAGAATATAACATAAGAAGGTAATAAATCATGTCCAAATTTTGGTTTATTTTATTTTGAACGGCAGATTGGATTACTGACGAATTATTAGAGAATCATTGTGTCACTAGCGTAATCACCCAATCAAAATTTTGGTTTATTGGTTTATTCATTAAGTTATATTCTCATAATTAATGGTATTCTGGAATGTCTAACAAAACATTTTTTGTTTTATATATAAACCAATAACTTTTAGTTTTAACATTACTCATAGACTAGAACTTGCTACTAGGACATTGATTCGTTTAAGATAACTAGTGGGAA
The DNA here is from genome assembly GCA_030844895.1 of Ambrosia x helenae. Classification (NCBI taxonomy): domain Eukaryota; kingdom Viridiplantae; phylum Streptophyta; class Magnoliopsida; order Asterales; family Asteraceae; genus Ambrosia; species Ambrosia x helenae. Next base: position 34,621 of record JAUTDX010004192.1, on the reverse strand, counting down.
AACCCGCGCGTTGTGGCGGGTGTTCCAGTTGACATCAGATTGAATTTTGATGTCAATTACGAACCATAACCCGTTATAGTTTTTTAACATTTTACTCCGTTCAACGAAAAATAGCGATAGAAGCTTTCAGTTTATAGGCAACCCGCGTAATGTTGTAGCGACGAAAATTTATAACGTCGTACTTCAATTTTTGCAGCTATAACGTAAAAAATGGAAGTTGTTTGTTTCAAGGTATAAAAGCTTAAAGATTAACCCTAGTTCGATTTCAGCAGTGAATAGTCAAAGAAAAACATCTTTTTGGGCGATTTGGAGAGCATTTCATCATACTAAATCATCATTCAACCATTCTTTTGTCAAAATTAATATGTCTTCAAGTGCTATTCGATTTGTAAACATGTTTTCCACCAAGATGAGCGGCTAATCACCCGTGACCCTCTCCGGGTGAATGGTTAGTTACTAGAACAAGGTTTTATGTTTGTCCAACAATTGGATTGAGATTTTGAATGTTTAAACTTTCGGTTTCAATTGTGTTTTACATTAATATTGGTTTTGACCGCTTATTGAATGATATGCTTGTTTTGGATTTCATCAACCAACACGGTTTATTATCAAGGATCATTGAATACTTGCAAGTTGTGTCTTTCAATATTACTACTAATTAAGATATTGTTAAATGATAATCAACCGAGTCAACAGTCGCGGTCAAGTTATCGGCTGTCAGCGAAGTTATTAATCAACTTACTTTATCAATCATATTAAACACATATCATGTCTATGTGATATCAATTTGCAAACTATATAAACCTTGGCAATAGTAATTAACCGGGATCCTGGAGAGGTCACCATTTCTCTAATTGTTTACAACTCATTTCTTTTACATCGTTTTTATTAATTGCAACTTAATCAACAATCAAACCAATTGATTTTACATTTCCGTCTAGTTTAATTTAACTGTTGAAAATAACACTTTGCACAGTACTCCTCGTAGTTCGACACCCGACTTACCCTATCTAATAAGGTAGTTGGTCTTTTCTAAAACTCTTATTTTGGACCGGTCCTTAGACACCGATCATTGGGGAAACGGTTAATAATCCAAATCGACCATATGTCATGTATATGTGTTTTCTAGAGGCCATGTAGTTCGGTTATTCCTTTCATTACTTGTTAAGAGTAGATATGTGTTCCAAACTCTGCAAAACTTCTTCACTTGAAGGCCTATCCTTGGGTTTGCCTGCAACACATCTTAATGCAAGTGCAAAACATTCGGAAGCACCTTTTTTAGGGTAGTTGCGTTCAAGACGTGGATCCATTATTATATTTAAATTTCTTCTTTTTGAGTTGATTTGAGCGGCCCATTCCACCAAGTCTCGTTGCTCCTCAGGCTTATCGTAATCTAATACTCGTCGACCTGATATAATTTCCAACAATACCACCCCAAAACCATAGATGTCGGCCTTCGTAGACAAATGACCTGTAAAATTGAAGGATCTTGATTATCACAAAATTACAATGTTCAAACTAAAAAAATTTTTATCTTTAACCAATAGGTTTCAAAATGGAAGCATAATCATCTTTGTGTCAGTGCAATCGGTTTCTCTATGAATAAAAACAAACAATTGTTCTTGTTAAAATACAAATTTTCGAAAAGGGTGGCAAGCGCCATGTTTGCTTTTATATCTGAAAATGCACACTTTTAATAATCCATTTGCTTCACTATATACAAACGTACCAGTCGCCACGTACTCTGGAGCTGCATAACCATATGTTCCCAGAACCCTTGTAGTAACATGTGTTTCCCCAGTTTCAGGGCCATATTTCACGAACCCAAAATCCCCTATTTTTGCATTAAAATTCTGGAATAAGATAGTAAAAATAAATGGTTAGCTATGATGGCATAAAGAAAAATCTCAAAGTGGTTTCATCAACAGCATTAGTAATACAGAGCTTAAAAGTACTTCATCGAGTAATATGTCATCGGATTTTAGACTACGACACATGAGTTTTGCCGAATGCAAATATGTCAGTCCACGGGCAACTCCAATCGTTATCAAAAGTCGTGTTTCCCATGAAAGGCATTTGATATCATGACCTGTTGTGTGTACAAAATAATTCATCTTACATATCTATTTTATTTCAATAATTTAACTATGAAGAAAAAAAAACTAATGGATTATGAAAGATACCATTATAGTTTACCTTTGAATAAAAAATGATCCAAACTTTTGTTTGGCATGTACTCATAAACAAGCAAGTGCTCATGTTCATCTCTACAGTATCCCAGGAGTCTAATTATATTAGGATGAGCCATATGTCCTAAGATGTTCACTTCTGCCTGATCTCACAAAATTTTAAGTTACATTCATATAAAGTAAATAAAGTTGCATCCACAAAATTGAAATCCTGACAAGGGGAATAAACATATTCCTATGAAGAATACCAGCTGAAGCATAAACTTATTTTTACATGTCTCCAATCTCACATGTAATTGGATAATGTAGCCAACAAATTGATGAAACTTGCAACCATTCTTTTGTCAAAATTAGTATGTCTTCAAGTGTTATTCGATTCGTAAACATGTTTTCCACCAAGATGAGAGGCTAATCACCCGTGACCCTCTTCGGGTGAATGATTAGTTACTAGAACAAGGCTTTATGTTTGTCCAATAATTGGATTGAGATTTTGAATGTTTAAACTTTTGGTTTCAATTATGTTTTACATTAATATTGGTTTTTAATAGATAGACTATCTAGAATAATTTGAATTGTATATTTGAATGTAATTATGTGATAATCTCTATCCATAAATAGAGACTCTAATGTATTGTATATATAGAGATGTAAATCAATAGAATGAGGCAAGGTTTATTCTCTATCATGGTATCATCCTAGAATACCTAAACCTAATTCTGCCGTCATCTTCTTCCTCCGGTCGCCTCATTCTTTTTCCGGCAGAACCTCTTCTTCCGATCCTGTACCTCCTGTCTTAACCTTCTACATCTATCTCCCACTCTCCCACCATGTCTTCCCCACCCAACAACAACACCTTAATCCCTACGGTCACCCTTCAGTCCAAGCTCCACCCCGCAACCACCATTACCAACATCAAGAATTACATAAACATCACCCTGGAAATCGAGTCGTCTCATTATAGTTCTTGGGCTACACTGTTTAAACTCCACTGCCGTGCTCTTGCTGTTGACAACCACCCACCGAAACCGAATCCTCCACAACCGCTGATGATTGGGATCGTATTGATGCCATTGTTTTACAGAGGATATTCAGTACGATCTCCAATGATCTTCTACACACAATTATCAACAACGTGTCAACGGCTCACGAGGCATGGGTTGCCATAGAAGACCTTTTTCATGACAACAAGGCGGCTCGTGCAATTCACCTAATGCATAAATTCTCTAATACTCGTCTGGATGGCTTTCCAAATATGACCGCGTATTGTCAGGCAATAAAAGTTATCGCAGATCAGCTTGCTAATGTCGATGCTCCGGTGGAAGGGGATCGTTTGGTTCTTCAACTTCTCGCAGGTCTCAACGCTGATTATGAGGGCATCTCCACCATCATCAAAAACACCCACCCGCTACCCTCCTTTTATGCTGCTCGGTCAAAACTGCTCCAAACAGAAACGGATAAAAACGAACGCGCTTTAGCAACCGCCAAAACCGCCTCTTCCGCTCTCTCTGCCACCACCCAAAACACCCAAAATACCCCTCCCATCGCCCAAGACAACAGCCGACCACCACCCACTTACAGCCGTGGCCGCGGAGGACGTTTCGGACGTCGGGGCAAAGGTAGGGGTGGCTCCGGGCGGTCCCAGCAGTTCAACTCACCCTTCTGGCCGAATACTTTTACCCCTTGGCAACAAAATTGGTCACAACCACAACCTTTTGGGCCGGCCCAATTCACCCCTTACCCCTTCCCTTGGGCAAGCCCACCATGCCCATACCCTAACACTAACCGGCCCACAGGGAACACCAACTCAGCCCAGCAGCCTGGAATCCTCGGCCCAAGACCTGCGCAGAACCACTATGCAGCGTACACCCCGACTGACATCGAGCAAGCCATGTACACGATGTCCCTGCAACAACCCGACCTGACACCATACATGGACACTGGCGCGTCCTCCACAATGACGAATAATCAAGGTGATTTTCACTCCTTTTCTAACTCTTGCATTGCTAAAAATATTATTGTAGGTAATGGTGACACAATTCCGGTTATAGGCCAAGGTACCAAATACCTACCCAAACCATTCCCGCCCTTTATCCTCAAAAATGTCCTATACTCACCTAGACTAGTTAAAAACCTTATATCCGTTCGTCGTTTCACTAGGGATAATTTAGTGTCTATTGAATTTGATCCGTTTGGTTTTCTTGTGAAGGACCTCAAGACGCGGGCACCACTCCTGCGATGCAACAGCAGCGGTGATCTTTACCCTCTGGTGCTAGGGTCCTCCTCCTTCACTTCACCAACCGCCCTTGCCGCCATCTCTGCTGACCTTTGGCACCAACGTCTTGGCCACCCAGGACGTCAACCTTTGCATTCCATTAAAAATACTAGTTCTATTCATTTTGATAAATTTTCTAATAATGTTTGTGATTCCTGTGTTTTGGGAAAAAGTATTAGACTTCCATTTTTTGCTTCTATGACATGCACTACTTTACCGTTTGATATTATTCATAGTGATGTGTGGACCTCTCCCATCATTAGTTCTTCGGGTCACAAATTTTATGTTTTATTTTTGGATGACTACTCTAATTTTTTGTGGACATTTCCGCTAACACATAAATCAAACGTCTTCTCTGCCTTTTCTCAGTTTGCTTCAACCATAAAAACTCAATTTAACCACACTATTAAAACGTTTCAATGTGATAATGGTCGTGAATATGTTAACAATACTTTTCAAAACTTCTTTACCACCAACGGCATTCTCTACCGTTTGTCATGTCCCTACACTTCGTCACAAAATGGTAAAGCCGAACGTAAAATTCGGACAATTAATAATCTCATTCGCACCATCTTATCACATGCCTCCCTCCCCACCAATTTCTGGCACTTTGCCTTAGAAACCGCCACCTATCTCCTCAACATTCTCCCTTCCCCTATCACCAAAAATAAAACACCCACCGAAATTCTTTACCGCACCACTCCCACATATGACCACCTTCGTGTCTTCGGTTGTCTTTGCTACCCTCTCTCCCCCTCACCCACCATACACAAGCTCGATCACCGTGCCCACCCTTGCGTCTTTTTAGGTTATCCTCCTACACATAGGGGGTACCGTTGTCTCGACTTGAATACCAAACAGATTTTTATCTCTAGACACGTAATTTTTGACGAAACGATATTTCCCTTCAAGCACACCATCACACCTAACCCGGACTATACCTCCTTAGACCCCGACCCCACACCATTCCCACACCACCTCTCCCCTCACTACCCACAGACTACCACCCACACCACTACTGAACCTAGCCCAGGCCCAAACTCCATCAACCCCACTCCACACCCTCACACTCCTACGGCCCAACAAACCCCATCCCAACCTACGGCCCAAAATACCACATCCAACCCCACGGCCCAGCAACCATCCCCTCTACCCACTGCCGAACCACAACCCACCCGGAACACAACCACACCCAACCCAATACCCAATACCCTTAACCCAATCTACGACTCCTGCCCCACCACCTAGAACCGTCCATACCCGCTCCATGAGCGGTATTTTCAAACCTAAACAACCCTTTAACCTAAACACCACTACGACAACCATCATTCCCATACCCAAAAACCCAACCGATGCCTTGACTATACCGGAATGGTTCTCCGCCATGACTACAGAGTACAATGCACTAGTTAGAAATGGGACGTGGGAATTAGTGCCCCGTACCTCTGATATGAATGTCATACGCAGTATGTGGTTATTTAAGCATAAGTTCAGGTCGGATGGATCTTTGGAGCGTTATAAAGCTCGTTTGGTGTGTGATGGTCGACTTCAACAGGTCGGTGTGGATTGTGGCGAGACTTTCAGCCCGGTTGTAAAACCGGCTACTATTCGGACGGTTCTGTCCATTGCTCTATCGAAGGGTTGGTCAGTCCATCAGTTGGACGTCACCAATGCTTTCCTTCATGGGAATCTCCATGAAACAGTTTACATGTATCAACCTATGGGTTTTCGCGACAAACGGTTTCCTGATTATGTTTGCTCGCTCAAGAAATCCCTATATGGTCTTAAGCAGGCTCCCCGGGCCTGGTACCAGCGGTTCACCGACTTTTTTCTCTCTATTGGGTTTCAGCATAGCAAGAGCGATGCTTCTCTATTCACTCTTCATCAGGGCACCCACACTGCTTATCTTCTTCTATATGTGGATGATATTCTTCTCGTCACATCCTCTGACCAGCTACGCCACTCTCTCATGGCTAAGCTTGCTAGTGAATTTTCCATGAAGGACCTCGGTCCCCTAAGCTACTTCATGGGTATTTCTGTGTCTCGCATCCAGGACACCATGTTTCTCTCACAACAGTCCTACGCCAGCGAGATTATCACACGTGCAGGTATGCAATCCTGTAACCCTGTTGCCACCCCGGTCGACACCAACAGCAAGCTCAGTGCGACCGTCAGCGAACCGTTTCACGACCCCACTTTATACCGCAGTCTGGCCGGGGCTCTACAGTACCTTACATTCACTCGGCCAGACATCTCATATGCCGTCCAGCAGGTATGCATGCACATGCACTCTCCCAGGCTTGATCACTGGAATGCACTCAAACGAATTATCAGATATATCAAGGGCACGTCCACCTACGGCATCACACTTCGCGGTTCCTCATCACAAACTCTTGTGTCATACACTGACGCCGACTGGGCCGGCTGTCCCGACACTAGACGCTCCACCAGCGGTTACTGCGTTTATTTCGGGGACTCTCTTATCTCCTGGTCGTCCAAACGCCAAAGCACAGTTTCCCGTTCCAGTGCTGAAGCCGAATATCGGGGGGTCGCCAATGTTGTCGCTGAAATATGCTGGTTAAGAAATTTGCTGCTTGAGCTGCGTCACCCACTGACTCGTGCCACCCTGGTCTACTGTGACAACGTCAGTGCCATATACCTCTCTGGGAACCCGGTGCAACATCAACGCACCAAACATATTACATATCTATTTTATTTCAATAATTTAACTATGAAGGAAAAAAAACTAATGGATTATGTAAGATACCATTATAGTTTACCTTTGAATAAAAAATATCCAAACTTTTGTTTGGCATGTACTCATAAACAAGCAAGTGCTCATGTTCATCTCTACTGTATCCCATGAGTCTAATTATATTAGGATGAGCCATATGTCCTAAGATGTTCAACTCTGCCTGATCTCACAAAATTTTAAGTTACATTCATATAAAGTAAATAAAGTTGCATCCACAAAATTGAAATCCTGACAAGGGGTATAAACATATTCCTATGAAGAATACAGCTGAAGCATAAACTTATTTTACATGTGTTTGTTTCTCATCAATCTAATAGCCAAAATCTAAATAGGTCTCCAATCTCACATGTAATGCACTACAAAAAAAATGCCATTTAGTGACATACAAAAAGTGTCACAGAAAAACCAAAAAGTGCCACTAAAGACACTTGTAGGAATGGGCGGCACACAACAAAAGTGTCACTAGAAATGCTAACACTAAAGCCTTTTAGTGGCACTTTTTCAATCTGCCGCACAAAGTGTTTTAGGCTTTTAGTGACACTTTTTTTTTGCCACTAAATAAAAACAGACTTTTGTGGCATAATTTTTGTACCTTTAAAAAGCAATCCAAGTTACATATCATACTAGTTTAGTGGCACTTTTTTTTGCCACAATAAAAAAAACATTTCGTAACATAAATTTTGTGTCGGTAAAAGTGTTTCTAGTTAGATATATGCACTATTTTTAGTGGCATATAATTTTGCAATAAAAATCACATTATTTACAATATAAAATATAAAATAAAACACCAATAAAATTGTAAATGTATAATCATAATATTATAACTTCAATAATAAGTTTGATCCGAAACATATTTCAAATGTTAACAAAACATTGTGTAATAAGTAACATCTTCTAAATGTTTACAAGAGTCGCTATGCTTTCTTTTAGGTGAGGATTTCATTATCATAAAGCTTAGCTTCAGAGCACCTCATGTATCATGATATTTATCCTGCCTTCACCATGTAAATAAGCAATTAGTAATGATTTTTAAAATATAACTAAAAGTTCTTTAATTTATAAAATTCATTATTCTTGATTCAAAAGAAAAACATATGTATAAGAAATGAATAAGACAAAAACCAACATATACTATGTAATTATCTATAACTAGACCAAACACATAATAATTAGACAAAAAACTAACATATTACCTTCTGCAATTTCAATAAAAAAAATTATAAATAATTGGTCCAAACATCTTTCTTAGCCTGTAAAATAAAAAATTTTGGTTAATCAACTTCATACCAAGATTACAACATAAGCACATCCATTAAATATTGCGAAATAGTTAAAATGAAACAAGTTAAAAGTAATTATCATTATCAATATGACTTACTATTATCAATATGACTTTTTGAACATAATATTTCATTAACCGGTATAGAGTTGTTATGGATTAAAGAACCAATACCAGGGACCTAAAACAACTAAATGAAACAAATACTAGTACGTAAATAAGTAATCGTAAAAGAACAAATAATGGTTCATGCATGGCCTATTTAACCTTAATCGTAATTCAACCAAGAGAAAGTGTATAATACTTGATGGATCTTTATCATAAGATGATATCTTAAATTAAGAGCAATCAGCAAACCATTACCCCCTTTTAGTCTATGATATCTTTTCCTCCAAACAACATAGAAAATAATGACGAACTTATACTACTAACATCATGAAAACCTATAATACAATAGACTTTGATATACCTGGAGGAATAACTCATACATTGAGTTGAACAAAATGATATTGATTGCTCTATGTAACAACTTTTCCTTCTCCATCAAGTGACCTGCGTGTTATAAACAATTGTTGTAACAGTAATAAGAATAAAAAACAAACAATAATGGTAGGTAAGTATGGATCACCAGGTGTGCTTGTGGAGACACAGATCAAAGAAATATGTTGACATGTTTGCTAACCCTGCCTACATCTAACCAACTTCCAACATATAAATATAACTAATTCAGTGCGAAAACATACATTAAAAAACCTTCCCATTTATTCATAAATACACATTGAAATCATTTTAGATCAAAGATGATCACTATCTTATTCTAGCTAACAAAAATGATCAAAAACAAATGAGCAATGTTGGTTTGTTTTGTGGAATAGACCAACAAGTTTTACGGTTTGGAAGCGATAAAGTATAAAAGACCCATTCCAAATTGTAATACAGATATATAACTTCAAAAAGGTAAAGTTTACACGACCCATCAAAAATTTAAGTGAAACAAACCGTTACACGATCAAACGAAACCATGAAATAAACAATTTGGATCTCAAACCAGCAAAACTAGCAGACTTGTTTAGATCTAGGTTCGAATTGTTCAGTAAGTTTGAACACCCGTAATAATAATAAAACTTGAAATGCAAGAAGTCTGAGCCATAAAAAAATCTTGAAGGTAATCTTCAACTACAGTCCTTCTGTCCTAACCCACAAATCATTAAAAGTTCTAAAACAAGTAAAGAGAATAGAAACGAGGTTTAAAACTTCCCAGTCTACATTAGTATATGTGACTATATCCAACATATTTAGTTCAAGATAAACCAATATGACATCTAATTCATCAACACTTAGATATGTGAATATATTTGCAAGTGTTAATGCGGTTAATTGATAATTTTAATTATCAAAGTACAAAAGGTGGTGCAGAGTAACTCCCTGGCGACCAATGACCCATGTTTTATTTTTAATAGAGTAGGTTTTTCTATTCAAAAGGGGGTAGTGGCGCAACTTGTAGCCCGTTTACCCGCCGCTCACTTGTAAAACTTGGTGGTTTTAATGAAGTCGTTTATTCTTAAAAAAAATTAGTAATTAAAAACTCAAATACAAAACCTATGCAACAAACTAAAATGAAACACATGAATTCCATAAACAGTTGCAGGTTTAAGATAGATATTGAAATTTATTGGCCATCTAAACTAAAACGAGTCTGGCAATATTGTCAATCATTTGAAAAAAAAACGGAAAGATAAAACAACTTATCTTTTCCTCATAATCATAGCTTTGGAAGAACCATTGGTTCTTTCCGCTTTTGAACTGCTCCTCGAAACATGCTTTGGTCTCTTCACAAGTGATTACCTTCTTGTCACGAGACTGAAGCACATCAAGTGTGACAACATCCTTCTGATAAACGTCAAGCGTGTACCACCGCCTTGTTTGGCTTAAAAAACTTCACCAATTTCACCAAAACATGAGAAATTATAATGTTTGATAGCAAGCGGCATAACCAAAACCATATATAGTAGTTTATCATGATGTTATATAATTTATTAATGTATTTCGGTTTTATGAGCAAAGCAAAAGGCAAAGTCAACCCTAATCGAACTCTAGAATAGTAAGGCGATCAAACCAAAATTCACATACTACAATTGGTTTTCATTAGTAGCTCAAACCAAGTTCTATATACTAAGAATCTCAAACTTTTTCACGTCATCTAGTGAGCTTTGTTAAGTTCGTTACGAAATGACCTTATAATTTAAGGAGTTTTACATACACAAACAATGCAAGCTTCCAAAATTATGTTTGAAAATATAAGGCTCATATTTTCTAAAGCGAAAATTGCTTGCTAGGGCCCAATTGATAAAATGCTATGTATGTCACTAAATCACCATGAAAGCTTATATTATATCAGATTAGAAGAAACAACACACATGACGGATAAAAAGGCACGTCAATATACAGTAACTCTTCCATTTAAGTGCAAGTGGGTTATATTAGATTCACAAACAAACTCTTTTTTTCATGACGCAATAATCATAAATTTGACATCAAGCATCAAAGTCATCATATGGCTTATGACCTGGATATCCCATCCATCAAACACCGCATACGTTCTGTATCGTATCCGGTGCGCTGATCAAAAATAGGAATTAATAAATCAAACAATCAAATTGAAGAACTTCCAAAAGGATAAAAAATATCAAATCAATAACAGAGGTTCCAAACTATACCAGATTGACGTGGTCTGACTCGCTTCAAATTAACGAATATATATATGCGATCACTCCCACTTGTATTAGGTCACGATTATGTACAACTTTTTCTTTCAATATATATATATATATGTGTGTGTGTGTGTGTGTGTTGTTAGAAAATCAAATACAGCATGCCAAAAGCAGAATGTATGATTTTTACCCTGTAATTGGATATAATAATCCTTCAAAATTGAGCATCCATAAGAAATAGTGGTTATGTAATTCCAAATTATAGTCCTCTCTGCGTGTAAACAAAAGTTTATAATTAATCAGTGCACAAAATATAATTACAAAGTTGGTTTAAGCATTTAATCAAACATTTGGTGTGCGTCTTCAACCATGCAGTTTTAAGCAACAAAAAAAGAATAATAAATCCAACACTCTAATCTAATCAACCCAAACTCTAATCTATTTACAAAAGTCTACAGCCAATACATATTTAGATAGAAACAAAAAAGGGTGGGCTCAGTGGCATAAATACCTTCGCATGGATAAGTGAGGAGTGATGACTTCAAATTTTGAGTCATTGATCGAAGCAAACCGATTTAAGTATGGGTCGACTTCAAACATTATAGCAGTGTGGTGAATCACCACCCGCTTCTACCCTTGCACGTAGTCGCTGTGGATTATTTTTATTTTTTATTTTTTTGTTGCCTTGGGAGAGAAGATGGTAATATGTGTTTTGAGTCTTTGAGATGTTGAATGGCGATGAGGGACACAATTAGGTTTAGAATAAAAACAGTAGGAGGGAAAGGAAATTGGGTATAAAAAATTCTGGTGGAAGCGTATGAAAAAGTTGGGGGGAAAGATCTAGAGGGTGAGTTTGGAAGGAATTTGAATTTTATTAAAAGTACGAAATTTTCTAAATGTGTAAGAAGCCGAGTTACTCACTTATTACTCGATATTAGCTAGAAAAATAACTCTAAACCAGCCGAGCTAAAACAAACTTGAGACGACCCGAGCATAAAAATAAGTTTGTTTAGTAAAAAAGCATGAGATTCACTTATAGAGCTCAAGACGACTCACGAACCTAGGGAGCCTTTATTTACATATTTTTTGTTTAATACATTAAATATATATTTACATAACAATAATTATTATTTATTAATTTAAGAAAATATTAGTATACCTAACATATAATTAATTAATAACTAATAAACGAACTGAGCTCGAGCTTGAAAAACTACCAATGAACCGGGCTCAAGCCCACATAAGTTAAACGAGTTTGAGCCTAATGAGCTTAGGCTACGCTTGGCTCATTTTCGGTGACACACGCCAAGTGCCATTAAAAACCCATGAAATTTTCAATGGCATACGAAAAGTGCTACTAAAAACCCAAATTAATGGCATAAAAGCAAAATGTCACTAAAAGTGCATACTAAGCAATTATGACATGCGTAAAGTGCCACTAAAAACTAAATTAGTGGCATAAAATCTATATGTCACTAAAAGTGTGTGCCACTAAATGGCATTTTATTTGTAGTGATGGGATAATGTAGCCATCAAATTTATGAAACTTGCAACCTTACTAGGGAAATACATCACTTTCATAGTTGTTAAAGGCCATCGGCTTAGGCCTAGTTTTTAGGTGAGGCGATGCACTTGCAATTTGAGTCGAGGAAATTGCGCTTTAATTCTCTATGTGATGGTTTAGGCGCAAATTTCAGCTAGATTCCCAAATTCCAGAGAGTTTCTGGCCAAATTCATTAAATTATGGCTAGGTTCTAGCCAGATTTCTATTTTTATCTAAGGAAACCTACATATATACACTAATACATCAATATTTTAAAACCTTTGATACCAACTAGATGAAAAATAGTATTATTTTAATATATTTTTACTTTATTTTCTTTGTTCGTTTTTTTTAATCTCAGACCCTCGCTTTTTTTGCGTCTCGCACCTAGGCCCTAGGCAAGGACTATGCGCCTTGAATGCGCCTAGCGCCTTTGATAACTATGATCACTTTAGCATAGGAAAACATTGGCTTAAACAAAATAACCAAAAGTAGATTGATTTTGTAGTTCGAGCATTTATGTGGCAGATAACACATCAATTTCCTAGTACAAGCTGGCGTTAGGTATATTTTTTTTTTGAACGGCTAATTTCTTACACCCTTTTCTTTACACCTTTTCTTTGTACACCCTCGGAGTTGAACTCCCAACCTCACCCAAGAGAGGATTTCCTCTCTACCACTAAGCTATAACCTAGGTGGCAACGTTAGGTATACTTACACGAGTTGTATACTTTAAGGTACTTGCTAGAATGTGAGTACTTAGAGCATGACTTTTGTCGTTCAAATTTTAAATGTACTGCGTTCTTACCAGCCATTCTGCATATCCTTGAAGGCTTTCTTTGTTGAGCCTTTTGACAGCAATAGCAATTCCAACTCCTTCTATTGATGGGGCGAATGTGTTCTGCTCAAACCACCCAAAGAAAACCTTTCCAAATCCTCCCTCACCCAATACCAAATCTTGACTAAACTTTCTTGTAGCTTTTTCTAAATCAGCAAACTTAAATACATTCAGCCTTGGGCTTGGACTTTTGAAATCCATAGGAACTTCTTTCATCTCTCGAAACGTATTGTTGCTCTTGTTATTGCTTGATAACTTTGAATCACGTTCAACTGACATGGATGAATACACACATATAATGATAATGTAATAAGTAAGTTTTTCAAAGAAAAGCTACCAGCAGAATGTTATAACATCAATGAATTATTGTGAAAATTCTTATGCTGCTATATGCAATTTGATGTTCTGAATCAATTTGAAGGGCTGCTACAGAAGAACGACAAGTTTAAATATAAATCTTTTAATATTACCTAAAGGATTTATATTTAAACATGTCGTTTTGTAGTAGTCCTCGAGGCGTTTTCCCTTGGCCTCACGAGGCGTACGCCTTGAGGCGAACCGAGGCGGAATTAAAAAATAAATATCAATATTATATATCTTATAAAAAATGGAATATTAACTAATTTCATCATTAGATTCATCAATAGCATAATAAACACACATTAACAAGACATGGAATGCTTGAAATTGACACAAAAAGTTTAAAACACAAAAAATAAACATCAAAAACCCAAGAGGCGCCCTTGAGGCGCAGTTTTTGTTACCGCCTCAGCTCGTTGAGGCGCACGTACAAAATAACACCCTAAGGCGCCGCCTCAGATTCGTTTTCTTACAGAATCCCCTTGAGGCGCACGCCTCACCCGTTTTTTAAACCATGGGTAATATGGTGTCTCAACTCTCAAGTGTAGCATACATCCTCCTACATGGCAATCCCTATAACATACTTTCAACAGAAGTTATATCCTCTAAATAAAATGAAAAGAAGATGTATATACCGTGGTTTTCTTCGTTGGTAGAGAAGGGAATCTAGACTTTGATAGATTCTTGAACCCAAGTAACTAAACCCTCATCTAGACTTCTATCCGTTGCGCGCTTCCTACACAACACTTCCAACAACACTACCCCAAAAGCATACACATCCGACTTCCTTGTCAGCTTTCCCGTTGCATAATAGTTGGGATCCAAATAGCCAAAAGTGCCTTTAACATGTGTATTGACATAAGTAGATGGCTGATTCGTTGGGCCTATTTTTGACAACCCAAAGTCGGCTATTTTAGCCGCCCAGGTTTCATGTAATAAAATATTAGAGCTTTTAACATCGCGATGTATTACACCAGACTCAATACCAGTACCGGTGTGCAGGTAGTGTAACCCACGACCTGCACCTATGCATATGTTTAGTCGTTGAACGCAAGAAAGAGGTGAACGTAGCTTATGTAGATGATCATCAAGTGTTCCATTGGGCATGTATTCATATAGTAGGATCATCTCTTTTTCATGATTACAATAACCAAGCAACGACACAAGATTACAGTGACGTAACATCGAAAGCATTTCAATTTCTGCCCAGAACTCTGTCGGTCCTTGAGTCGACATGGAATCCAAACGTTTAATCGCAGCAACTACATGACTTGATCCATGGTTTACGTTACCTTTGTAAACTTTCCCGAAACCTCCACTCCCAATTACTAGTGATTGGTCAAAGTTTTTTGTTGCTAACATAATTTCAGAAAATTTGAACTGATGGCATGCTTGTGACGGTGACCGTTGTATTGAGGATGATGTGGAGGGTTCAGACTCCATGACATCTCCGGTAGCAAAGAACATAACTATTGATGAAAAAGAAATGGAATTTGATGAGGAACTGAGGAAGTGATTATGTTGAAGTTAATGGATTATAGTCCACTTACAGGTCTTCTTCCTAGAAACGAGTTGGGCGGGTCCCGACATTGACCGATTCAATTTTCTTGTTCACCTCCCATCTCTAGCAATTGTTTTAAAAAATAAATAAATAAATAAATAAATAATAATAAGAGAGAATTACACAGATTGTCCTTTAGTTTTACCTGAAATTGCATCCTTTGTCCTTTTTTTGAATTTTTAACTCCCTATGTCCTTTGTTTTATCAATTTGTTACACCCTATGTCCTTTAGGGTAACTTCTGTTAAAAAACTCCGTTAACTCAGTCATGTGCCCCTCACGTGAGGGGCAAACATGTCATTTCAAACCAACAAAATAAAATTCAGTAACCAAATAAAATTAGGGTTTTGAATCAACAAAACGTAAAATTCAAATTCGTATAAACAATAAATTCAATCAACAAACAAAATCAATTATTAAGTGAAAGATACTCAGTAGCCGTGAAGGATAGCCGGAGAATATTTCGGGACGCGGCGGAGAAGAGCACGAACGACGTCGTCTGCTAATAAGCTACCGTAAACAAAAACACTACGTATGATATTATTATTATTATTATTATCGCCGTAATTGCAGTTGCCTACGTATGATATTTTCTCTCTAATCCATCTGAAACAACCACCGTGAACCGCCGCCGCCGCTGCAGGAACCACCACCACCTCCTCTTCTCCTTTCTCTCTCCTCTGAGCTCATTCTCTCTCCTCTACCTCTCTCTCTTCCTCTCGGCTCTGCGTCTCTCTCTATCTCTAAAGATTCGGGTTTAGGGGATAAAGATTCGGGTTTAGGGGATAAATCCTGGAGTTCGGAGTCCATTTATGATGGTTATTATTGTGGTTGTGATGATGGTGGGGCTGAGGAGAGGCTGGTCGTCTTGATCGGGTAAAGATTCAGGTGTGGGGATGAGGGTGTGGTTGTGGGGATCGGCGCCGGAGCACCGCCGTCTGCGGTGGCAAGAGCCCTCCGGCTCCTCCTTGCTTCCTCTCAACTTCTCTGTTTCTCTCTCAACATATGTGTGTGTGTGTTGTGAAGATGTTGAGTGAAGAACACACATACAGATGTGTGAGTGTTGTGTTTTATAATATTAAGAAAGGTGGGTGTCATCATCAAGAGGGGAGGATTAGAGAGAGAAGGAGAATAGAGAGAGAGAGTAGAAGAAGAGAGATTAGAGAGAGAAGGAGAAGAAGAGAGATTATTATTATTACACATATTGTCCTTTTGAGGGTGAATTGACAGATTTGCCCCTCACGTGAGGGGCACATGACTGAGTTAACGGAGTTTTTAACAGAAGTTACCCTAAAGGACATAGGGTGTAACAAATTGATAAAACAAAGGACATAGGGAGTTAAAAATTCAAAAAAAGGACAGAGGATGCAATTTTGGGTAAAACTAAAGGACAATCTGTGTAATTCTCTCTAATAATAATAATAATAACTAGTGTTTTAGTTACCCGCGCTTCGCTGCGGGAGCTCCTGTTGCGTTGAAGGTTTGGTGCACAGTAAAAACTGCGCTTCGCTGCGGCAGCTTTTGTTACGTTGAGGGTTTAGTGGACATTAAAGATAACATTAAGTGTCTGTTATTATTGAGTGGGCGTATTCCAAAAAATGGAGCCCAAAGTATTCCAAAAATGGCCCGCGATTCGCCGCGGACGTGGCTGTTGTGCATACATGTTAATGTTAAGTAGTACCATGTAACAGGTTTTATTGAAGTTTTATTTGGGCAGTTAATGTTATCTTTATTTGATTGTAAATGCCCTTATGTGTGTGGCCTTATGTGTGTAGGCTATGTTGTTTAATTTGCAACCTTTGTTTGAAAAGTTAAAAATATTTTGTAAGTAACCTTATGTGTGTAGACTATATTGTTTAGTCGCCAAATCGTAAAAATATAAAGTGCCAAGTTGGGAGAAAATGAAGTACGCAAGTTTTAGTGGTCAAGTTATAAAAAAATAAAGTGGCCAATTGAGAAAAAAGAAAAAGGAAACATGCAATTTGGCGGTCAAAGTGTAAAAGTTAAATACACACAAAAGAGGAAAAAGAAAAAAAAATGACACTACTTACTATAAGGAAGGATGTAATTTGGTGACCTAAATGTAAGAAGTCAAATGAAGAGTTGAGGCTTTTGTTTGGTCAAACTTGGGCGGCTGGAGTATTTTACTGTGCGACACTGTAGAAGTGTTGCTACAGTGTCGCACATTTAATAAATAAAATAATAATAATAATAATAATAATATCAAAGATCTGAAGTGGGGAGTGGTTGGGAGGGGGATCAGGGGTTTTACAGAGTAGTGTATTTAGTGAATGTGTGTAGGTTAGTTATTTATATGGAGATATGGAAGGAACCCGCCATTGATGACTGATGAGAGTTTGGTCAGCAAGAGTGGGGCTTTTGTTGGAGTTTTTTTTTTTTTTTTAATAGTTTGGCCACCATGGTTTTTGTTGTTTGACATTATTATCGCTTAAGTTTTTCTCCTCATATCATTTTAGTTAAACTATATGGTGTGCTCCCTTTTCCTCCAACTCCCCTTAAGTGTCATATCATCGCTACATCATTTCCCCCATTTTCTCCCACAAAGTTTGAAAATGGTATTCCCCTAATTCCCCCATTCCCCCTTCTTTTTTTTATTATATAAACTTTGATTAAAAAAAAGAAAGAAAAAGGGCCAATGAGAAGACACGGGGAGAAGGGGGAAAAACCCCGAACTCACCGAAAATTAATTGGGGATGGGGGGTGTTCCCTTTGGGGGAAATGGCCAAGTCAGCACCCCGATTGAATTCACCGATGGCACACCTAATAGTCTTAGCACTGGTTCAATAAGTGGCTCGCTATTTAACTGTTTTAAAAAGTAGAAAGGGGTTTTAAACGCATATATAGCCCCTTTTTAAAATATAGTTATTTTAGTGGGTAAAATCAAATAGGATAAGTAAGGCTCCTTGGATTTAATTGTGACACTTAAGGCCTTAAAAATTCATTGTGAGCACTTGGAAGTTGGGCTTTCAAACATAAATAAATGCATCTTTTATGTAAAATGGACGGTGGGAAAAGAAAAAGAAAATAGTTACAAACTTGGAAGTGTATCCGCCTCTGTATGCACCCGAATTACATGCACATGCATAAATTTTCATGTGATTTGAAACTAATGATCATTAGGCCATGGGGTATACTCTAACCATCTTTAACTCCACCTAGATATCACATCTTACATTTTGTCTCTTTTCACACTAGCTCACTTTTAGGTAAATTATTTAAAGCCTACCTCATCCCCTTAACTTTCTCTCTTTTAAGTCATGTTAACATGTCAACTTAGTGTCAATTTAATGCCCCTTAACATGAGAAGGGAGCGGTGTACAATGAAAGTTAAAATGCCACGTCACCGTTAACACACTTGGTGTGAAGGTACACCCCATAGCCTTAGTAGCTGTTATATTCTTATCAAATATTTAATTAATCATAATTATAAGTATATAGTGATTTTTATTAGAACCAAGACATTGATTTGTAAACTTCTTGAATGAAAAGAACTTTAAGCGTATTAGTTGGGATTGAAATTAAGAATTGTATGTGAATGGAGTAATTTAGCTATGTGACATGTGATGTGAAAGAACATCAACATCCATTGCAAGTATAGAGGTGGAAATAACGATATTAAATTCCATGAAACAGGACCATGGGTACTAAATAGTGGTATGGGTCATTTGGGTGACCCGCCGGCCACCACCCACTTTCCAACTTCCATACATCCAAAAGGCCGATGATGTCTTGGTTCAGTGGTCCAAGATGGAGGTGCGGTAAGGTTTACTCACCTTGGAGTTCTTGACCGGGTTGGTTATGAGTTCGAATCATGGCCTGCCCATAGCCAACTGGCAAGTAATTGTGGTGACTGTGGTGCTTCGGTGCCTCACGCATGTGCCTTGTGCGGATCAAATGTGACTTGTGTGAGTGCAATATGTTGGGTAGTAGTTCCCAACTGAGCTAGTCTTCCAAAAGAATCAAAGTTAAAGGTTTTCTGATGTGTTTTTTTATACATATATTTCCTTCTATATTTAAAACTTGTTTATTTTAATTTTTTAGTTTAATGAACAAATAGTAAAAATCAAGTTTTGAAGATAATAAAACTTTTGTCAATGAAATCTGAACTACTTGTAATTGAAAATGCTTGTTGCATGCATATACATACGTGTATGTGAGTGAACGAAGATTGAATTGTGTAATAAAATAAAATGCGGCTGTTTCAACTTTCAAAAGAAGAATAATTTATATAAATCCATAGTGCTCACATATAGATAGATGAGCTTAATCACATTTAAAATAGCACATGATTTTAAAGTTCTTAAAGATGTATGATAGTTTGATGATCATAAATTAATCTTATACATACATACATACATACATACATACATACATACATACATACATACATACATACATACATAGAGGCAGACAAACCAATGTTTTTAGATGCGGACCCAACGTTAAACCGGTCTCCTTTAGTCTGACTGGTGCAACCGGATGGCGTCGTAAAATTAATAAGCTAAAATCTGGAAGAAAAAAAAAACATGAAAAAAACCCTGTCCAACCCTTAAAACCCGGTTCAACCGCTCGGCTTCCCAGTCCGACCGTCGATTCACCGGTCCAAACCCCAGTTCACTGCACACCTGGTCCAATACCCCGACCCATATCGGTTTCGGTTTGACTCTTCCCAGTCCGGATTTCGAAACAATTAGGCAAACGTATAAAAACAATTTTATAGCCCCTTGTGGACGGTAATGTATACGTTTTGATACTAAAACGTTTAAAAAAATAGTGTATACACACTTATTTTATATATACACACACAGACAAACAATGTTTGTTGTCGGTTGTGTAATCACACAAAGTCAAAAACAAAACAATTTCCTAAAGAAAAGAAGAGGAGGAGTTCACACCTTATTGATGGTATGTTTAATGAAGCTTGAAAAAAGTCTTCACTCCTCCCCACCTATATCTTACGACAAAAAAAGCATAAACAATAATTAAAGTTATAAAACAGTTTATATTTATAATTGTATATTTCATCATCTCTTACACACTAGCTAGACAAATTTTACATAAGTCATACGGTAGAGTTGTAGGATACATAAGAAATGTGCCACCTAAATATTATCAAAATGTTTTAAGTGTATTGGTTGTGATTTAGAAAGTTAAACATAATCCTGATCTCTAGAAATCATGTAATATTGGTTGTTAGGAGGATTTGGATATTAGAAAATCAAAAAATTTGGTCCACATGCAAATCTATATCAATTGAAAGTGATATTAATTTTGTCTATATTTAACATCCATAGAATTACGCTACATACAACCTTCCTTTGTCGATATCACCCTAATTACAAATACATTGACATATTGACCTCGACTTTGAACTTGTCTCCTCTACTTCATCCTACTTAAACTCAATATTTCACCTATATTTCATACAACATCCTCATTTTTGCCGCAAAAATGGTAGGGGCACATTCACTACAAACCACACCCACTTGGGCTGTGGCTACGGTTTGCTTCGTCTTCATCTGTCTTGGACTTCTCATCGAACATCTATTTGATATTGTGTCACATGTTAGCATCCATTCTATCTTTCTAACGTTATATACTTACCGACGTTTTACAAAAATCTTTGACTAATTAGTGGTACGGTATGGTATGGTATGGTAATGCAGTGGCTTAAGGAACATAGGAAGACATCCATGTATGAAGCAATAGAGAAGCTTAAATCAGGTAAGAATGCATAAAGTTGTTAGATAATAATAATAATAATAATAATAATAATAATAATAATAATAATAATAATAATAATAATAATAATAATAATAATAATAATAATAGTAATAATAATAATAATAATCTATGTTGATTTTATATATAACACTTTGTGTATAAGTATGGGTTATAGTGAGCAATACATAAGAACTTTGACGTTTGGTTTTTGGATGTAAACTTGTGTTTGTACATGTTGCAGCGTTGATGCTTCTCGGATTAATGTCACTAATACTAGTGAGTACTCAAAAAACAATCGCTAAAATCTGCATACCGAACAAAGTAGCAAATACCATGCTACCTTGTCACAGAATCTATGAGGAAACAATGCAAACAACCGAAGCATATGAACTTCCTTATGCCACTTCTCCTCGGTTTGAACCAGTAACCTTTGAAGACAACATGGTCCGATCAAAACAAAGACGGTTAGATTCGGCTTCTGCCACTTATAATTCAACTGGTCACTGTGCTTCAAAGGTAATTTGATTATATAAGAATATATATTTAAAGCAAATATGTAATTACTAAAACTTTTGGTGTGTATTTGCAACTTTAACAACACATGAAATGTATTAAAGGAAATTACATCCAATAGTAACCATGCTTTTCGGCATTTCATTAAAGTCACTCAAAGATTTTTTTTTTCTTTTAAAATCAATCAATTTTAATTAGGTGTTTTCATCATGTGAAACATATATGAATCTTGGTTGCTAATAAGTAATATTTTTTTTCCAATTAATATGAAGTAAAAGGTAATAGTGAAGTAAAAAAATAATAATAATAATCAAGTCTTAGAATTGTTAACTTAAGTCAAATACTCAAATTCATAAGGAAATAATCATATCACTAAATACTAACTAGTATCCAAGATTCATATATATTTTAGGAGTAAAGATGAAATATAAATGGGTTTAACCTACTAAACATGAAAAGGGAAGAAGGATTTTTTTTTTTTTTGAATTTTTTTCCATCTACTTAAACATGCTTTCTATATGAATTATATAAAAAAAATTAAAAAAAAAAAGTTAGGGGTTGTTTGGTTGATTAAGTGCTGAATCATTAAGAGGTCTGAATGGTTAAGAGATCTGAATGGTTAAGTGCTGAATCATTAAGTTGGACCTTTTAATTGTTAATTTTCTTGTCCCACATTTGTATGGGATTTTCATTAAGGTTCAACATAGTTCAATGCTTAATGGTTCAGCAACATCCCAAGTCTTAATGATTCAGCCTTAACTATTCCATTCAGAGGCTGAAACAAACGCGCTAAATGATGAATCATTCAGCACTGAATGGTTAAGAGGCTACCAAACAGCCCCTTAGCTTAATTACGTAATTAGAGTAATTACAATACGTAGTTTATACTAGAGTAATTACGTAATTACTGTACAACAATAATTACATAATTACTCTACACTAATTTTTTTTTTTAGATTTCAGTACTAAAATACATGTTTTACAATATGAAAAAAAATACCCTTCTTCACTTCACACGTTAAGAACTATTTGTATGATAAGACCCATTTGTACAAGAACATTCCTCTATATTTTAGTTGTCTCACTTAATTTTAATATTTTTAGCATAAAAATACGTATGAAATGAATGCCGAGTTACTTTAAGGAAAAGGGAACTTTTACTAAGTTTAATTACACTTGAGAAATGTGGTTATTATATTGTATAAAGAAAAAAAATTTGATATCCAGTCCAGCATCCTATTTAACCGGGTTCATTGGTTCATCGAACCAGTCGGTTTAATTGAAAACGGTTCAAATAGATTCAACCAGACTGATCTGGTAGCCAGTTCTTGGTCAGATTAGTTCTGGTTTGGTTTCGAAACTATTGATTCTAAAACATGTTTTCTATACAGGGAATGACGTCTTTCATATCCGAGGACGGAATAAACCAACTAAGTATTTCATATGTGTTTTGGCTATCATGCAAATAGTATATAGTGTTGTTACCATGGCTTTGGGGAGAGCCAAGGTACTTATTCTTCCTTTTGTTGATTTCTATCAAGTATTGGTGCTAATATGCAATGTTTACAAAAGTGAGGCACCTATGTTGAAATAATCAAAATGCCAAATTTACAGTTAGCCCCTTGAGCTTTTCCTAAAGTTAATAATTAAACTTTTAATATTATTTTACACAGATGAGGAGTTGGAAAGCTTGGGAACAAGAAACTCAGACACTTGAATACATGGTGGCCAATGGTATTATAAATAATCAAATTCTATAAATTTTTAATGTAATATGTTATAAAACAAAATTTAGAAAAAACGTATTACCTTCTAATAATAATATAAAACAAATATTAACATGTTTATTTATTTTTGAATAAGATCCTAGCCGATTTAGATTTACAAGACAAACTACATTTGGGAGAAGGCACATGAGTGATTCAGTCAACACGACGATTGTATTGTGGATTGTAAGTTCAAAAAAATTTTCACAAGAATTTTTATATCTCATTGTTGTAATAAGTGCTTGAAATGCATTGAAACAGAAATGTTTTTTTAGACAATTCTTTCACTCGGTAGCTAAAGTCGACTACTTCACCCTGCGTCATGGATTTATATCGGTGAGTACACTCGTATATAATAGAAATGATGATAATTTAGTATCGATCATAGTAAATACTTTTAGGGTATAAAAGAATTTATATATTTTTTGGTTTAATAATTGTAGGCTCATCTATCAACAAACAACTATTTTAATTTCCGCAAGTACATACAACGTTCACTGGAAGATGACTTCAAAGTTGTAGTTAGCATAAGGTAAAATTTGATAATAGCACCCCTTACTCTTGTATAATATGTATCAATTTACTATATTGTTCTATATAATATAATATAATATAATAATGTTTCTAGTACATATACTTTAGAGAAAAAGTGATACACATTTAAATGTTAAATTAAGCCAACTGATCACGTAGCTAACCTTTCATCATTTGGACAGTCCACTCATGTGGTTTCTGCTTGTTATCTTGATGCTTACGGACATCCATGGTATGTATATATAAATTTCATCCCTTTTTACTAGTTATTTAAACTCGAACAAACTCTACTCGTTTATCATTTATTAAATATTTACTTTTCTTTTTATTAACAATATATATAATACTATGTATCATGTATAAAAAAAATTAGTACATACATTTACATAATAATAACTCCTCGTTTAGATTATTAAGCTCTATTTTAAACCCAGACTTGGGATTGAGCTTGTTTAAGCTCAGTTCGATTCAAGTTTTTTAATAAACTAAATGGTCTTGAGTAGTATACTCATCTCATTTAGTTTGTAAAAATAATATAAAGCTTAGAATAATTATTCGATCTTGGACTTTAATTAGGTTGGCATGTGTATCTGTGGGTAGCACTACTTCCGCTTGTTGTAAGTATATCACTAAACTTCACCCTTCGTTCACTAATACAAATCATAGTTTGCGACGATTTTGTGTCGAGACAATAAACCTTAAAGAGTTAAAGGCTAGTCTTTTTGCTGACAAATTATTTTAAATTTCAACGACAAAAAAAAATAACATCGCTACATTTATGAAGGTTTCTACAACCATGTAGCAACGGAGTTAATTAACTTATTTTTATTACTTCAAAAAACTAGCGACGAAACGAGAAGAAACCGTCGCAAAGTCCGTCGCCATTCTTATCGTCGCAAACTTTTGTTAGTTTACTACTTTTATAATAGTAGTGCTTCATTGGTGCACTAGATTTGAATATTTGACACAAACTAATCCTTGTGATACATATTTTTCTGTATTGTTAATATGATATAGATTGTGTTGGTCCTTGGAACCAAACTACAAGTGATCGTCGCTAGAATGGCGCTACGGCTCAAGGAACAAAACAAAGTAACCATAGGAGCACCCGTGGTTACGCCTAACGACGATCTTTTCTGGTTTAGCAAGCCTCAGTTCGTTCTAAACTCTATTGCACTACACACTCTTTGTGGTAACAATTCGCTTATGCGTTAATGATAACATTAATTTATCTAGACCGATCGGCCTTAGCCCTTATGTTTTATGCATCTTTTTTTTTTTTTGCAGAATGCGTTCGAATTTGCATTTTTCGTCTGGGTTTCGGTACGTTCATTCCTTACCTGAAAAATGACTAACCGATGAAAAACTGACTCATGGATGCGTTCAAAGAATCAAATCCCCAAAAGTAAAAACTAAATGAGTTAATTGTAGTGTTGGTACTTGTAGTTAACACAACTAACAGGTTCAGCACGAATATAACACTTTGAGTCCCTGACTTTTGTCGGGCTAACAGAAAAACTAAACGACGTTAAAATGAGGAATGTAAAGTGTTAGCCCGACAAAAGTCAGAGACTCGGAGTGCTATACTCGTGCTGAACCTGTTAGTTGCTGCAAACCATAGCATGAAACCTGCATTAGTTTTTATTAATGATCAAACACATTACATGAGGATGACAGGTAAATATACAACAAGCTGTGCCACCATCCCTTTCTGAATTACAAACCGTATTCGGCATAAAAGTGCAAACTTCTGTTTGCTTGTTGTATTCCATGTATATACAAACTAAATAAATAACGCTGGTTTAACACTATATGTTATGTTGGATATTAGAGTCATAATCAAGGTCAAATCAATAAGTCAAACTGGTCAATAAAGTTGAGGGACCAGTTGTGACAAGTTACAAAGTTCTTTTATAGTTTTTAATAAGGATTGGGCTGATATTGTCAAGAGGGGAAAGTTGAAGGGTCTTTTCTGCTATGAAGGGAAAAATTTAACTGTCGTTAACAAACTTTTTAGGGTTTTAGGTCTATAAATACTCTTGATCTATTAGCTTATATTCAGTTGATTCCATTGTAATTTTCTTTGTAATTTCTTTTCTTGTTTCATCAATAATAATTCGAAGCTTTCGACAATTATGTTCTTAATTCAATTTCATATGTGTTTTTATAACAATTGGTATCAGAGCCAGGTTGGCTCAAGTTCTGTGAAATTGGTGTTTGTAATCCGTAATTAAGATCAAGAATGGTGTCGACGAAGTTCGAATTGGAGAAATTTGATGGAAAGAATGACTTTAGCTTGTGGAGATTGAAGATGAGGGCTCTTCTTGTTCATCAGGGGTTAGTAGATGCTCTGTTGGGTGAAACCAACATGTCTACTGATCTGTCTGATAAGGAGAAGAAGGATATCTTGGAAAAGGCTCACAGTGCTATTGTGTTGAGTCTGGGTGATAGAGTCTTGAGAGAGGTGTCAAGGAGACAAGTGCAGCAGGGGTTTGGGCTAAACTTGAGTCATTGTACATGACTAAGTGACTGGCTAATAGGCTGTATTTGAAGAAGAGGCTGTACACCTTTCGGATGACACCAGAGAAGTCTCTTGAAGATCATACAGATGTGTTTAACAAGTTGATTTTGGATCTTGAGAATATAGAGGTGACCATTGATGAGGAAGATCAGGCTATCTTGTTCTTGACATTATTACCACAGAGTTATGAACACTTTGTGGATACTTTGATGTATGGAAGAGATACTCTTACCATGGATGAAGTTCTTGCAGCCTTGAATTCAAGAGAGTTGAAGAGAAGGTTTGAACCTAAAGAAGAAGGTGGAGAAGGACTGTTGGTGATAGGGAAACCTGATCAGAAAGGATCAAGGTTTAAAGGTGAATCAAGATTCAAAAGAAGGTGTTATATCTGTAATTCAGAAGATCATTTTAGAAGAGATTGCCCAGAATTAAAGAAAAGAAGGAATGAGCAGAGAATGGAGAGTCAAAGGAAGCAAGAAGATGATTCATCTGATGAATGTGATGTCTGTGATGTTCTTGCAGTGACTGGTGAAGAATTCTGTTCAAAGAAATGGATAATGGACTCAGGTGGATCATATGGGATGACATATGATGAAGGATACTTCAGGAAGTTGAAGTATGGAGACTTTGGTAAAGTCAGGGTTGCTAATGGCAGATTTTGTGAGATAAAGGGTATAGGAACTGTGACATTCAGGATGGACAGTGGAATGTTGGTGAATGTGCATAGTGTGAGGTATGTACCAGGTCTTACAGTGAGTTTATTGTCATTAGGCTGTCTTGTATATCATGTGGTTCTGAAAGGTGGTAAAGCCTTTGTTATGAAAGAAACACATGGTGGTGTTATCAGGGACTAGACAGGGTTGTGATGTTTATGTTCTTGATGGTTTAGTGTTGAAATCTCAGAGAATAGAATCTGGTTGTCATGATGATGAACAAAGGTCCTGTGGTGTTAGACAGAATAGTGTCTTAGAGTTTTGTATGATGGTAATAATCATAGGGTGTCTAAGATGGAAGATTAGTTGTTCATGGTGATATGTTTGATATGACAATGGAGTGGATTCTTGGTGAAGGAGATGGTAAACTTTTGGTTAATAAAGGTTTTTTTTTGGAAGGGTATTTCTGGAAAAGGTTAAAATAGTATTTGGCTCAAGTATGAATGATTGTTCTAGTCTGGAAAGTTTAGTAAGATCAAGAGCAGGAGGCTGGGTGATCTTAGGATGTCTTGATGGTGATAAGTTGGTCAAGATATGGATATTAGAGGATGGAAGCCAATGCTGAAAGATAGCAGGGATATGCTATGTTTGAATGATGTTTTAACAAAGGTGGAGTGTGCACATGTGAATGTTCAGATTGAGGTGGAGGAATCTGAGGGTTGTGCAGGTAAATATCTTTAGTTGTGCAGTGATGATCAGAGAGACAGATTCTGCAATGATAGGGACAAGGCAAAGAAGATAGTTGTCAAGTGTTTGGACTGTTGTGATAAGAGCTGCCGTGAAAGGTTTGATTGGTCAGCTAAGATAGATCAGAGGTTGAAGTTATTTGCTGAAAAGAGTAGTTCATGGTGGAAGTTTAATGTTTGTTTTATGTTGAGTAGGCCAAATTTGTTGTTTAGTAACAAAATGGATACGGGGGCAATATTGTCAAATATTGTGATTTGATGAACTGTGCAGATGCAACAGCAAATGGGTCAATTATGGGTCTGATCATGGGGCTGCATATCAGTTTCTTAGGTGTGTTGAGAGTTGTAAGTGAAGATACAACATGGGTCAAACAAGATTATTGCAGAATCAGGTGGTATGATCATGGATAAGGCAGAATGGTCCTGGAAAGTTCTGGTTTTGCAAACAGCTGTTTGAAAAGGTTGGTAATCAGATGTTTGGAAACAACTGATAAAGATCGGATGTTTGAGCAGTTGTTTGAAACTGCTGATGGTAACAGAGGTTTGAAACATTGATGAAGAAGCAAAGGGCTGCTGGGAAACTGCTGATGTGAAGATCAGAGTTTTGGTAATAAAATAGCTGATGAGCATCAGAGTTTTGGGAAACTGCTGATGTGCAGCAGTGGTTTGGAACTACTTATGAGGAAAATGTAATCAGTAGTTTGGCTGCAGTGTTTTGTTGATCAGCAGTGGTTTTGATCAGTAGTTTGGTCAAACAGATGTTTGGTAAGCAGCTGTTTGAGAACAGTGGTTTAAATCAGTTGTTTGGTGTGAAGTTGGTTTAGTAATGATTAGTGACTCTAGGTGGAGATTGTTGGATATTAGAGTCATAATCAAGGTCAAATCAATAAGTCAACTGGTCAATAAAGTTGAGGGACCAGTTGTGACAAGTTACAAAGTTCTTTTATAGTTTTTAATAAGGATTGGGCTGATATTGTCAAGAGGGGAAAGTTGAAGGGTCTTTCTGCTATGAAGGGAAAAAGTTAACTGTCGTTAACAAACTTTTTAGGGTTTTAGGTCTATAAATACTCTTGATCTATTAGCTTATATTCAGTTGATTCCATTGTAATTTTCTTTGTAATTTCTTTTCTTGTTTCATCAATAATAATTCGAAGCTTTCGACAATTGTGTTCTTAATTCAATTTCATAGGGTTTTTATAACAGTCTATATAAAAACTACTTCTTATTATTAATCTGTGTTATTATGCAGTTGCAATATGGAATAAATTCATGCTTCCATGAAACAACAACTATTGCTGTATCAAGAGTTGTGCTAGCGTAAGTTACATAAAGACACTTCACTACGTACCCTGATGAATTACATTTAACCACTTCCAATATTCATGAACCTTGACTAAAATGCAATCAGGGATTTTTGTTTATAGGGTGTTTGTTCAAGTCATTTGTAGCTACATTACTCTTCCACTCTATGCTCTTGTGACTCAGGTTTGCATCTTTCTTTTATTCTTTATATGTGACATCGGTAAAAAAACAAAATTATATGTTATTTATAGCCATAGTTACATAGTATCGGACACTAGTTTTATTATGTGTTATTTATCTAATGCACGGTAGCTGTATCGATTCACCGATTATTTTCAGAAAATAATATCCGTAAAAAAAAATCATGGTCCACCATTGTTAGCTAGTCATCTCATATCAAATGATGAATAAGTCGTATATTTTTTTATTCAAAAAATATTTTTTGATGAATTTTGAATGGAGATATCACATATTAAAATTGATGTCTTTATTCGTAACTAACACAAATATATTTACATGGAGAAGAGACATAACCTACGAATAATAAATACTAATAACAACTTCACCTAGGACTATGACCTTGACAAGATTTTGACTTGTAAAAAACGTATTAGAATTATTTAAATTATAACAATGAGAATTTGATGTATCTGTAATAATACGTACTTAATGATATATGTGTGTATGAGACCTTTGAATACATAACATTTGACCTTAATAAAAAAAAGTTAGTTTATACATCATACACAATGTAACTCATACACATTACATCGTTTAAGCGTTTAATTTTAACTATACGCATATTATTATACGTTACGAATATTCTGTAAGACCATTGACCCTTGGAACGACTTTCCAAATATGCAGATGGGGTCAACATATAAAAGCGCGGTGTTAGAAGATCAAACGATACATATGATAAAGCAATGGCACAAGGAGGTGAACAAAAGCGAAGAAACAAACCATACACCCATGATAGTCCGATATCAACATGGTTATTCAACTCAACGCCATGGATCAACACAGACGAGCACGAGTCCCTCGGGAGTCACTTCTCGTCTCGCCAAGGAAACTAATGAAATTGTAGAAGAGATCCAAGAAATCGAATAGGTAGCATTTAAAGCCTACTCGTAAGTTAAGTTTTTAGAATTGTTTTTTCCACTAGTTTTATGGATATTGATTGATAAAAATATTATTAAAAAACCTACGATCACAGATACCTTTACTGTAAATAATATATTTTGATGTTATTAATTTTTAGAACTGGAAAATAGAGGTGCTATAAATCGGGTTTTTTTAGTACCAGGTTTCGGGTATGGAACGGTTCGGGTACGGTCGGGTATTACTTCGACCTGGTATTGAAAGAACGGGTTCCTAGCATAAAAAACCATACCCGTATACCGGTTCCGGTTTTTCAATACCCGGTTCCGGTTTTTTCAATATCCGGTTCCGGGTATGGAACCGGTTTCTGGTATATTGGGTATTGGAAAAAAACCTGGTACACTGGGTATTGAAAAAAACCGGGGGTATATAGGGTATTGAACTCCTTTTTTATACAATCAGTCGAAAAGTAGTGCGACTTTGATGATTTTAACGCGGTTATAAAATTCTTTGAGTATACTTTTTGAGTATTCGAAAAACCCGGTTTCAGGTATTCGGAAAACCCGGTGCCAGGTATTCAAAAAAACCCGGTTCGGGTATTTGAAAAAAACCGGGTACAACCGGGTATAAATCGGGTCAAGTTTCGGGGGTCCAATTTTTTACATAGAAATCTATACTTATGCGTACCCGCGGGTAGGGTCGGGTACGGTTCCGGGTATACTCGGTTTCGTTTTTTTAATACCCGGTTCCGGTTTTTTTTTTTGTTTCATTTTTTTATTTTTTTTTTTCCGGTTCCGGTTTTTTTTGTGCACCTGTACTGGAAATATTATAAATTCAACCCAAGAATTTATGTTTTTGACCCAATGCCCAATGGGCTTGACTTTCGTCCTTTTCGATCACTGGTTTATCAAGCCCTTTACAAGGCTTATTGTGCATTAGTGTTCCATGGTTTTAGTTTAGGACTTTAGGGCAATGGTGCACAAAACGACTCAAAAACCGGCTTTTTTGATACTTGGTTTCGGGTATGGATCTAGGTATCAGCTTGGTTTTAAAAAGCGGACCTCAAGTGTGAAGCGACCCTAGGCGCAAAGAATTGCGCCTTGTGTGACATAAGGCGAGCCCTGTACAAGAAGAGCATAAAAAGCAAGTATTTTTTTGAAAAAATTCTCACTTAGGCTCGTGCTTGGGGTGTTTTTGTGTTTATAGGTGTTATACATGTAGCTAAAAGGTTGTACATTTAAATTATTTATACCTTAAATCATATATAAACGTTATTTATACCTATATATTTTGGGTAAGGAATGCTAAAAAAACTATAGGATACATAAAAACAAGAGTAAATGGCCAAATTCGTCCCTAAAGATTGGTCAATATTGCTAGATCCATCCAAAATAAGAATTTTTGACACATGGGCCACTGTAGTTACAAATCTAATGCTAAATCCGTCCAGTTTACAAACTATATTAAATATTGTTGTTAAATCAAGGGCAGTTTGGTCATTTTTCCCATATTGTTTTATTCATTAAATTCCCTCCCCTTCCCACCCCCCCCCCCCTTTTTTCTTCTTCTTCAGATGATTGTCTGTGTCAACACCAAAAGCATCTCCCACGCCATATGATATGAAGGACGAGGATCACCTTCTTTGCAATTCAGCTAACTGGAATGTAAGATATATTTCATTAGAATGAAAAGGTTCACCATACATGTCATATTTTAAGCAAGTTAGTTAAACAAGAAATTTCTATACTAGAACTAAAGGATACCGTTAAGTCCATAGAGTTCAAGTAAACACTTTGACTGCATGTCCTCGTCTCTGTTTGTAGACAATTTGAATTCACAATAAGACATATAAGCAAATCACTTAGCTTTTAATGTATCTAAGTGCATAAGATATTACTAAGCTGTCATTCTAAATGTGTATTTTAAGTGTGGTAACCTTCAAGTTGGGTCAGACGACTTTGGATGTGGTTCTCAATCCGATTTTCCTTAATTCTGCCAATCAGAACCAGTCATGAGATTAGATCGCTGCTTAACCAAAGCATCCTCAAGATCTGCCATTAAATCTCCTCCATTTGGAAAGTGTGAGTTATTCTACAGTAATAAGAGACAACAACCAGGTTAAACAAATCAAACGACCCAAATTAATCAAGAAAAATTCCGAGTTATTTTGAGTAACTTAGGGCTTAATCAAAATATTTCATGACACATAACTAACCCTATATGCCAAATACAAACCTCACAGCAGGCAACCTAGCTTTGATTTCAGTCAAATATACACATAGGGGAAGGGGAAAGAAGAAGGACGAAAGATGAGATTGAAGAGAGAAGAATGGGGGTAGGGGTGGGTGAGGTGGGGTTGGGTTGGGTTGGGTTTATATAATAAATATAAAAATACATTTTTAATTTATTAAGATTTTAAGGTAAAGGGACAAAAATGCCCCTTCAGTTAATGTTAGTTTTTAACTTAGTTAGTAAAATGGACGGATTTAGCACTAGATTTCTAACCTTAGTGGCTCATGTGTCAAAAAATTCTTATTTTGGATGGATCTTGCAATATTGACAAAACCTCAGGGACGAATTTGGCCATTTACTCTAAAAACAATTATATAAGCACCTTGCGCCTCATGTACGAAAAGCCCTTGCTTTTGCGCTTTGATTTAAACCTTGTCCTTTTTGGTGCACTTCGCGTTTTTTAAAACTAAGGGTACATGTTTGATTAGGTATGGAAAAATTCAGGTATTGACTTTGAAAAACCATAATTGGTGTTACCGGTTTCAGGTAGGGTATAGAACTGGGTAACCTATACTTAGGTATTTTAATACCCCATTTGCAGGTATATTTAAAAACACCTATTTTCAAGTATAAATCAGGTTTTTTAAGAGGTTGCACACTTTGTTCTAAGTCCATTTTATTGCATAAAACTTCAAAATATACACAAATAATATATATACGTGCATGTATATTAGAAAGTAAAAACTATTAGAGTAGATAAAAATTAAAAAAAACATAAAAACATAGATTTATATATGGGGTATGGAAAAAACCAGGTTTCGGATATGAACGGGCATGGGTCGATTTCGGTACGGGTTTTTGTATTGAAATGCATATTCTATGTGTACCCTGGAATAAGGATGGGTTCGGGTACCCAATAACCAGGCATACAAAACCCAGTTTCAGGTTTTTTATTAGGTCCGGTTTCAGGTTTTATTATCTGGTCTGGTTTCTGGTTTTTCGTGCACCACTACTTTAGTGCTACTTTTCTTATATCTTCATTCACTTTTGTATAAATGTCAAAACCATCACAAACCTATCATTTGAAAACAAACTTATCATTTTTTTAATAAAAAGAGCCTGTGAATGTGAATAATATGTATTATAATGAAAAATAAGATATTTTTCAACAAATACAAGACTAAAATTCTTGCAAAAGAAATTATTCACCTCACTACTTAATACAGTATCTTTTCTCTTTCTCTTTCTCTTTCTTACTTAATACCCCCACTATTTGCAAATCACATTGTCTCTATAGTCTTTAATACATGCACTTAGCAAGGGTTTTTCAAGCATGTCTCTACTCTTCTCTCTCTCAGTCTCTCTATATCTCGTCCAACTCAGCATCTATATTACAAATTACAAATGCACCTCAAATACATTGCATTGTGTATGATCTTATGAAACTCAACATATATATAATATTTTTTAAATAATAGTTCACAAAAATAGTAAGTGTTGTCCTTAACCGATATGTTTCACATAATAAATCATCGTCAGATTTATCTTTAGACTGTCTCTTCTTTGCAAGTAGCGAAATGGAATTTTTTTCATTAGAAGATGCCTTTGTGTCATCCTGTATTTAGGTGTGTAGCAAAGGTCCCCTTTTTTGTGTCTATGACTTGGTGTAGTAGCAAAGTTCAAGTTCAGTCTGATCATGTGCCTAGATCCGGTAGCGTATATTTGCTATCAGTAATAATATACCATTTTTCCAATTAGAGTATATTTTTTAGGTACAATTTAATATGTGATGGGTAACATTGTTAGGGTTATGATCAAATACACAGTGAAAAAAAATAGAAAGTCGTAGGAAGGGTATCAAACGGAGTCTGATTGAACTCATTTTATGCGGCATTGGAACAGTCTCACCGAACCCTACGATCTTAGTTTTTAGGTTTTCAATTTTTTGTATTTTTGACTTGTAGTTTTTAGAATCTGTGTTATATCTTGTGTTTTTTCTTT
>JAUTDX010004191.1:45000-142322 GCA_030844895.1 Ambrosia x helenae | reverse complement strand
GGGGGGGGGGGGGGGGGGGGGGGGGGGGGGGGGGGGGGGGGGGGGGGGGGGGGGGGGGGGGGGGGGGGGGGGGGGGGGGGGGGGGGGGGGGGGGGGGGGGGGGGGGGGGGGGGGGGGGGGGGGGGGGGGGGGGGGGGGGGGGGGGGGGGGGGGGGGGGGGGGGGGGGGGGGGGGGGGGGGGGGGGGGGGGGGGGGGGGGGGGGGGGGGGGGGGGGGGGGGGGGGGGGGGGGGGGGGGGGGGGGGGGGGGGGGGGGGGGGGGGGGGGGGGGGGGGGGGGGGGGGGGGGGGGGGGGGGGGGGGGGGGGGGGGGGGGGGGGGGGGGGGGGGGGGGGGGGGGGGGGGGGGGGGGGGGGGGGGGGGGGGGGGGGGGGGGGGGGGGGGGGGGGGGGGGGGGGGGGGGGGGGGGGGGGGGGGGGGGGGGGGGGGGGGGGGGGGGGGGGGGGGGGGGGGGGGGGGGGGGGGGGGGGGGGGGGGGGGGGGGGGGGGGGGGGGGGGGGGGGGGGGGGGGGGGGGGGGGGGGGGGGGGGGGGGGGGGGGGGGGGGGGGGGGGGGGGGGGGGGGGGGGGGGGGGGGGGGGGGGGGGGGGGGGGGGGGGGGGGGGGGGGGGGGGGGGGGGGGGGGGGGGGGGGGGGGGGGGGGGGGGGGGGGGGGGGGGGGGGGGGGGGGGGGGGGGGGGGGGGGGGGGGGGGGGGGGGGGGGGGGGGGGGGGGGGGGGGGGGGGGGGGGGGGGGGGGGGGGGGGGGGGGGGGGGGGGGGGGGGGGGGGGGGGGGGGGGGGGGGGGGGGGGGGGGGGGGGGGGGGGGGGGGGGGGGGGGGGGGGGGGGGGGGGGGGGGGGGGGGGGGGGGGGGGGGGGGGGGGGGGGGGGGGGGGGGGGGGGGGGGGGGGGGGGGGGGGGGGGGGGGGGGGGGGGGGGGGGGGGGGGGGGGGGGGGGGGGGGGGGGGGGGGGGGGGGGGGGGGGGGGGGGGGGGGGGGGGGGGGGGGGGGGGGGGGGGGGGGGGGGGGGGGGGGGGGGGGGGGGGGGGGGGGGGGGGGGGGGGGGGGGGGGGGGGGGGGGGGGGGGGGGGGGGGGGGGGGGGGGGGGGGGGGGGGGGGGGGGGGGGGGGGGGGGGGGGGGGGGGGGGGGGGGGGGGGGGGGGGGGGGGGGGGGGGGGGGGGGGGGGGGGGGGGGGGGGGGGGGGGGGGGGGGGGGGGGGGGGGGGGGGGGGGGGGGGGGGGGGGGGGGGGGGGGGGGGGGGGGGGGGGGGGGGGGGGGGGGGGGGGGGGGGGGGGGGGGGGGGGGGGGGGGGGGGGGGGGGGGGGGGGGGGGGGGGGGGGGGGGGGGGGGGGGGGGGGGGGGGGGGGGGGGGGGGGGGGGGGGGGGGGGGGGGGGGGGGGGGGGGGGGGGGGGGGGGGGGGGGGGGGGGGGGGGGGGGGGGGGGGGGGGGGGGGGGGGGGGGGGGGGGGGGGGGGGGGGGGGGGGGGGGGGGGGGGGGGGGGGGGGGGGGGGGGGGGGGGGGGGGGGGGGGGGGGGGGGGGGGGGGGGGGGGGGGGGGGGGGGGGGGGGGGGGGGGGGGGGGGGGGGGGGGGGGGGGGGGGGGGGGGGGGGGGGGGGGGGGGGGGGGGGGGGGGGGGGGGGGGGGGGGGGGGGGGGGGGGGGGGGGGGGGGGGGGGGGGGGGGGGGGGGGGGGGGGGGGGGGGGGGGGGGGGGGGGGGGGGGGGGGGGGGGGGGGGGGGGGGGGGGGGGGGGGGGGGGGGGGGGGGGGGGGGGGGGGGGGGGGGGGGGGGGGGGGGGGGGGGGGGGGGGGGGGGGGGGGGGGGGGGGGGGGGGGGGGGGGGGGGGGGGGGGGGGGGGGGGGGGGGGGGGGGGGGGGGGGGGGGGGGGGGGGGGGGGGGGGGGGGGGGGGGGGGGGGGGGGGGGGGGGGGGGGGGGGGGGGGGGGGGGGGGGGGGGGGGGGGGGGGGGGGGGGGGGGGGGGGGGGGGGGGGGGGGGGGGGGGGGGGGGGGGGGGGGGGGGGGGGGGGGGGGGGGGGGGGGGGGGGGGGGGGGGGGGGGGGGGGGGGGGGGGGGGGGGGGGGGGGGGGGGGGGGGGGGGGGGGGGGGGGGGGGGGGGGGGGGGGGGGGGGGGGGGGGGGGGGGGGGGGGGGGGGGGGGGGGGGGGGGGGGGGGGGGGGGGGGGGGGGGGGGGGGGGGGGGGGGGGGGGGGGGGGGGGGGGGGGGGGGGGGGGGGGGGGGGGGGGGGGGGGGGGGGGGGGGGGGGGGGGGGGGGGGGGGGGGGGGGGGGGGGGGGGGGGGGGGGGGGGGGGGGGGGGGGGGGGGGGGGGGGGGGGGGGGGGGGGGGGGGGGGGGGGGGGGGGGGGGGGGGGGGGGGGGGGGGGGGGGGGGGGGGGGGGGGGGGGGGGGGGGGGGGGGGGGGGGGGGGGGGGGGGGGGGGGGGGGGGGGGGGGGGGGGGGGGGGGGGGGGGGGGGGGGGGGGGGGGGGGGGGGGGGGGGGGGGGGGGGGGGGGGGGGGGGGGGGGGGGGGGGGGGGGGGGGGGGGGGGGGGGGGGGGGGGGGGGGGGGGGGGGGGGGGGGGGGGGGGGGGGGGGGGGGGGGGGGGGGGGGGGGGGGGGGGGGGGGGGGGGGGGGGGGGGGGGGGGGGGGGGGGGGGGGGGGGGGGGGGGGGGGGGGGGGGGGGGGGGGGGGGGGGGGGGGGGGGGGGGGGGGGGGGGGGGGGGGGGGGGGGGGGGGGGGGGGGGGGGGGGGGGGGGGGGGGGGGGGGGGGGGGGGGGGGGGGGGGGGGGGGGGGGGGGGGGGGGGGGGGGGGGGGGGGGGGGGGGGGGGGGGGGGGGGGGGGGGGGGGGGGGGGGGGGGGGGGGGGGGGGGGGGGGGGGGGGGGGGGGGGGGGGGGGGGGGGGGGGGGGGGGGGGGGGGGGGGGGGGGGGGGGGGGGGGGGGGGGGGGGGGGGGGGGGGGGGGGGGGGGGGGGGGGGGGGGGGGGGGGGGGGGGGGGGGGGGGGGGGGGGGGGGGGGGGGGGGGGGGGGGGGGGGGGGGGGGGGGGGGGGGGGGGGGGGGGGGGGGGGGGGGGGGGGGGGGGGGGGGGGGGGGGGGGGGGGGGGGGGGGGGGGGGGGGGGGGGGGGGGGGGGGGGGGGGGGGGGGGGGGGGGGGGGGGGGGGGGGGGGGGGGGGGGGGGGGGGGGGGGGGGGGGGGGGGGGGGGGGGGGGGGGGGGGGGGGGGGGGGGGGGGGGGGGGGGGGGGGGGGGGGGGGGGGGGGGGGGGGGGGGGGGGGGGGGGGGGGGGGGGGGGGGGGGGGGGGGGGGGGGGGGGGGGGGGGGGGGGGGGGGGGGGGGGGGGGGGGGGGGGGGGGGGGGGGGGGGGGGGGGGGGGGGGGGGGGGGGGGGGGGGGGGGGGGGGGGGGGGGGGGGGGGGGGGGGGGGGGGGGGGGGGGGGGGGGGGGGGGGGGGGGGGGGGGGGGGGGGGGGGGGGGGGGGGGGGGGGGGGGGGGGGGGGGGGGGGGGGGGGGGGGGGGGGGGGGGGGGGGGGGGGGGGGGGGGGGGGGGGGGGGGGGGGGGGGGGGGGGGGGGGGGGGGGGGGGGGGGGGGGGGGGGGGGGGGGGGGGGGGGGGGGGGGGGGGGGGGGGGGGGGGGGGGGGGGGGGGGGGGGGGGGGGGGGGGGGGGGGGGGGGGGGGGGGGGGGGGGGGGGGGGGGGGGGGGGGGGGGGGGGGGGGGGGGGGGGGGGGGGGGGGGGGGGGGGGGGGGGGGGGGGGGGGGGGGGGGGGGGGGGGGGGGGGGGGGGGGGGGGGGGGGGGGGGGGGGGGGGGGGGGGGGGGGGGGGGGGGGGGGGGGGGGGGGGGGGGGGGGGGGGGGGGGGGGGGGGGGGGGGGGGGGGGGGGGGGGGGGGGGGGGGGGGGGGGGGGGGGGGGGGGGGGGGGGGGGGGG
This sequence comes from Ambrosia x helenae, assembly GCA_030844895.1. Taxonomy (NCBI): domain Eukaryota; kingdom Viridiplantae; phylum Streptophyta; class Magnoliopsida; order Asterales; family Asteraceae; genus Ambrosia; species Ambrosia x helenae. The sequence goes on along the minus strand of JAUTDX010004191.1, from coordinate 138,424 downwards.
GGGGGGGGGGGGGGGGGGGGGGGGGGGGGGGGGGGGGGGGGGGGGGGGGGGGGGGGGGGGGGGGGGGGGGGGGGGGGGGGGGGGGGGGGGGGGGGGGGGGGGGGGGGGGGGGGGGGGGGGGGGGGGGGGGGGGGGGGGGGGGGGGGGGGGGGGGGGGGGGGGGGGGGGGGGGGGGGGGGGGGGGGGGGGGGGGGGGGGGGGGGGGGGGGGGGGGGGGGGGGGGGGGGGGGGGGGGGGGGGGGGGGGGGGGGGGGGGGGGGGGGGGGGGGGGGGGGGGGGGGGGGGGGGGGGGGGGGGGGGGGGGGGGGGGGGGGGGGGGGGGGGGGGGGGGGGGGGGGGGGGGGGGGGGGGGGGGGGGGGGGGGGGGGGGGGGGGGGGGGGGGGGGGGGGGGGGGGGGGGGGGGGGGGGGGGGGGGGGGGGGGGGGGGGGGGGGGGGGGGGGGGGGGGGGGGGGGGGGGGGGGGGGGGGGGGGGGGGGGGGGGGGGGGGGGGGGGGGGGGGGGGGGGGGGGGGGGGGGGGGGGGGGGGGGGGGGGGGGGGGGGGGGGGGGGGGGGGGGGGGGGGGGGGGGGGGGGGGGGGGGGGGGGGGGGGGGGGGGGGGGGGGGGGGGGGGGGGGGGGGGGGGGGGGGGGGGGGGGGGGGGGGGGGGGGGGGGGGGGGGGGGGGGGGGGGGGGGGGGGGGGGGGGGGGGGGGGGGGGGGGGGGGGGGGGGGGGGGGGGGGGGGGGGGGGGGGGGGGGGGGGGGGGGGGGGGGGGGGGGGGGGGGGGGGGGGGGGGGGGGGGGGGGGGGGGGGGGGGGGGGGGGGGGGGGGGGGGGGGGGGGGGGGGGGGGGGGGGGGGGGGGGGGGGGGGGGGGGGGGGGGGGGGGGGGGGGGGGGGGGGGGGGGGGGGGGGGGGGGGGGGGGGGGGGGGGGGGGGGGGGGGGGGGGGGGGGGGGGGGGGGGGGGGGGGGGGGGGGGGGGGGGGGGGGGGGGGGGGGGGGGGGGGGGGGGGGGGGGGGGGGGGGGGGGGGGGGGGGGGGGGGGGGGGGGGGGGGGGGGGGGGGGGGGGGGGGGGGGGGGGGGGGGGGGGGGGGGGGGGGGGGGGGGGGGGGGGGGGGGGGGGGGGGGGGGGGGGGGGGGGGGGGGGGGGGGGGGGGGGGGGGGGGGGGGGGGGGGGGGGGGGGGGGGGGGGGGGGGGGGGGGGGGGGGGGGGGGGGGGGGGGGGGGGGGGGGGGGGGGGGGGGGGGGGGGGGGGGGGGGGGGGGGGGGGGGGGGGGGGGGGGGGGGGGGGGGGGGGGGGGGGGGGGGGGGGGGGGGGGGGGGGGGGGGGGGGGGGGGGGGGGGGGGGGGGGGGGGGGGGGGGGGGGGGGGGGGGGGGGGGGGGGGGGGGGGGGGGGGGGGGGGGGGGGGGGGGGGGGGGGGGGGGGGGGGGGGGGGGGGGGGGGGGGGGGGGGGGGGGGGGGGGGGGGGGGGGGGGGGGGGGGGGGGGGGGGGGGGGGGGGGGGGGGGGGGGGGGGGGGGGGGGGGGGGGGGGGGGGGGGGGGGGGGGGGGGGGGGGGGGGGGGGGGGGGGGGGGGGGGGGGGGGGGGGGGGGGGGGGGGGGGGGGGGGGGGGGGGGGGGGGGGGGGGGGGGGGGGGGGGGGGGGGGGGGGGGGGGGGGGGGGGGGGGGGGGGGGGGGGGGGGGGGGGGGGGGGGGGGGGGGGGGGGGGGGGGGGGGGGGGGGGGGGGGGGGGGGGGGGGGGGGGGGGGGGGGGGGGGGGGGGGGGGGGGGGGGGGGGGGGGGGGGGGGGGGGGGGGGGGGGGGGGGGGGGGGGGGGGGGGGGGGGGGGGGGGGGGGGGGGGGGGGGGGGGGGGGGGGGGGGGGGGGGGGGGGGGGGGGGGGGGGGGGGGGGGGGGGGGGGGGGGGGGGGGGGGGGGGGGGGGGGGGGGGGGGGGGGGGGGGGGGGGGGGGGGGGGGGGGGGGGGGGGGGGGGGGGGGGGGGGGGGGGGGGGGGGGGGGGGGGGGGGGGGGGGGGGGGGGGGGGGGGGGGGGGGGGGGGGGGGGGGGGGGGGGGGGGGGGGGGGGGGGGGGGGGGGGGGGGGGGGGGGGGGGGGGGGGGGGGGGGGGGGGGGGGGGGGGGGGGGGGGGGGGGGGGGGGGGGGGGGGGGGGGGGGGGGGGGGGGGGGGGGGGGGGGGGGGGGGGGGGGGGGGGGGGGGGGGGGGGGGGGGGGGGGGGGGGGGGGGGGGGGGGGGGGGGGGGGGGGGGGGGGGGGGGGGGGGGGGGGGGGGGGGGGGGGGGGGGGGGGGGGGGGGGGGGGGGGGGGGGGGGGGGGGGGGGGGGGGGGGGGGGGGGGGGGGGGGGGGGGGGGGGGGGGGGGGGGGGGGGGGGGGGGGGGGGGGGGGGGGGGGGGGGGGGGGGGGGGGGGGGGGGGGGGGGGGGGGGGGGGGGGGGGGGGGGGGGGGGGGGGGGGGGGGGGGGGGGGGGGGGGGGGGGGGGGGGGGGGGGGGGGGGGGGGGGGGGGGGGGGGGGGGGGGGGGGGGGGGGGGGGGGGGGGGGGGGGGGGGGGGGGGGGGGGGGGGGGGGGGGGGGGGGGGGGGGGGGGGGGGGGGGGGGGGGGGGGGGGGGGGGGGGGGGGGGGGGGGGGGGGGGGGGGGGGGGGGGGGGGGGGGGGGGGGGGGGGGGGGGGGGGGGGGGGGGGGGGGGGGGGGGGGGGGGGGGGGGGGGGGGGGGGGGGGGGGGGGGGGGGGGGGGGGGGGGGGGGGGGGGGGGGGGGGGGGGGGGGGGGGGGGGGGGGGGGGGGGGGGGGGGGGGGGGGGGGGGGGGGGGGGGGGGGGGGGGGGGGGGGGGGGGGGGGGGGGGGGGGGGGGGGGGGGGGGGGGGGGGGGGGGGGGGGGGGGGGGGGGGGGGGGGGGGGGGGGGGGGGGGGGGGGGGGGGGGGGGGGGGGGGGGGGGGGGGGGGGGGGGGGGGGGGGGGGGGGGGGGGGGGGGGGGGGGGGGGGGGGGGGGGGGGGGGGGGGGGGGGGGGGGGGGGGGGGGGGGGGGGGGGGGGGGGGGGGGGGGGGGGGGGGGGGGGGGGGGGGGGGGGGGGGGGGGGGGGGGGGGGGGGGGGGGGGGGGGGGGGGGGGGGGGGGGGGGGGGGGGGGGGGGGGGGGGGGGGGGGGGGGGGGGGGGGGGGGGGGGGGGGGGGGGGGGGGGGGGGGGGGGGGGGGGGGGGGGGGGGGGGGGGGGGGGGGGGGGGGGGGGGGGGGGGGGGGGGGGGGGGGGGGGGGGGGGGGGGGGGGGGGGGGGGGGGGGGGGGGGGGGGGGGGGGGGGGGGGGGGGGGGGGGGGGGGGGGGGGGGGGGGGGGGGGGGGGGGGGGGGGGGGGGGGGGGGGGGGGGGGGGGGGGGGGGGGGGGGGGGGGGGGGGGGGGGGGGGGGGGGGGGGGGGGGGGGGGGGGGGGGGGGGGGGGGGGGGGGGGGGGGGGGGGGGGGGGGGGGGGGGGGGGGGGGGGGGGGGGGGGGGGGGGGGGGGGGGGGGGGGGGGGGGGGGGGGGGGGGGGGGGGGGGGGGGGGGGGGGGGGGGGGGGGGGGGGGGGGGGGGGGGGGGGGGGGGGGGGGGGGGGGGGGGGGGGGGGGGGGGGGGGGGGGGGGGGGGGGGGGGGGGGGGGGGGGGGGGGGGGGGGGGGGGGGGGGGGGGGGGGGGGGGGGGGGGGGGGGGGGGGGGGGGGGGGGGGGGGGGGGGGGGGGGGGGGGGGGGGGGGGGGGGGGGGGGGGGGGGGGGGGGGGGGGGGGGGGGGGGGGGGGGGGGGGGGGGGGGGGGGGGGGGGGGGGGGGGGGGGGGGGGGGGGGGGGGGGGGGGGGGGGGGGGGGGGGGGGGGGGGGGGGGGGGGGGGGGGGGGGGGGGGGGGGGGGGGGGGGGGGGGGGGGGGGGGGGGGGGGGGGGGGGGGGGGGGGGGGGGGGGGGGGGGGGGGGGGGGGGGGGGGGGGGGGGGGGGGGGGGGGGGGGGGGGGGGGGGGGGGGGGGGGGGGGGGGGGGGGGGGGGGGGGGGGGGGGGGGGGGGGGGGGGGGGGGGGGGGGGGGGGGGGGGGGGGGGGGGGGGGGGGGGGGGGGGGGGGGGGGGGGGGGGGGGGGGGGGGGGGGGGGGGGGGGGGGGGGGGGGGGGGGGGGGGGGGGGGGGGGGGGGGGGGGGGGGGGGGGGGGGGGGGGGGGGGGGGGGGGGGGGGGGGGGGGGGGGGGGGGGGGGGGGGGGGGGGGGGGGGGGGGGGGGGGGGGGGGGGGGGGGGGGGGGGGGGGGGGGGGGGGGGGGGGGGGGGGGGGGGGGGGGGGGGGGGGGGGGGGGGGGGGGGGGGGGGGGGGGGGGGGGGGGGGGGGGGGGGGGGGGGGGGGGGGGGGGGGGGGGGGGGGGGGGGGGGGGGGGGGGGGGGGGGGGGGGGGGGGGGGGGGGGGGGGGGGGGGGGGGGGGGGGGGGGGGGGGGGGGGGGGGGGGGGGGGGGGGGGGGGGGGGGGGGGGGGGGGGGGGGGGGGGGGGGGGGGGGGGGGGGGGGGGGGGGGGGGGGGGGGGGGGGGGGGGGGGGGGGGGGGGGGGGGGGGGGGGGGGGGGGGGGGGGGGGGGGGGGGGGGGGGGGGGGGGGGGGGGGGGGGGGGGGGGGGGGGGGGGGGGGGGGGGGGGGGGGGGGGGGGGGGGGGGGGGGGGGGGGGGGGGGGGGGGGGGGGGGGGGGGGGGGGGGGGGGGGGGGGGGGGGGGGGGGGGGGGGGGGGGGGGGGGGGGGGGGGGGGGGGGGGGGGGGGGGGGGGGGGGGGGGGGGGGGGGGGGGGGGGGGGGGGGGGGGGGGGGGGGGGGGGGGGGGGGGGGGGGGGGGGGGGGGGGGGGGGGGGGGGGGGGGGGGGGGGGGGGGGGGGGGGGGGGGGGGGGGGGGGGGGGGGGGGGGGGGGGGGGGGGGGGGGGGGGGGGGGGGGGGGGGGGGGGGGGGGGGGGGGGGGGGGGGGGGGGGGGGGGGGGGGGGGGGGGGGGGGGGGGGGGGGGGGGGGGGGGGGGGGGGGGGGGGGGGGGGGGGGGGGGGGGGGGGGGGGGGGGGGGGGGGGGGGGGGGGGGGGGGGGGGGGGGGGGGGGGGGGGGGGGGGGGGGGGGGGGGGGGGGGGGGGGGGGGGGGGGGGGGGGGGGGGGGGGGGGGGGGGGGGGGGGGGGGGGGGGGGGGGGGGGGGGGGGGGGGGGGGGGGGGGGGGGGGGGGGGGGGGGGGGGGGGGGGGGGGGGGGGGGGGGGGGGGGGGGGGGGGGGGGGGGGGGGGGGGGGGGGGGGGGGGGGGGGGGGGGGGGGGGGGGGGGGGGGGGGGGGGGGGGGGGGGGGGGGGGGGGGGGGGGGGGGGGGGGGGGGGGGGGGGGGGGGGGGGGGGGGGGGGGGGGGGGGGGGGGGGGGGGGGGGGGGGGGGGGGGGGGGGGGGGGGGGGGGGGGGGGGGGGGGGGGGGGGGGGGGGGGGGGGGGGGGGGGGGGGGGGGGGGGGGGGGGGGGGGGGGGGGGGGGGGGGGGGGGGGGGGGGGGGGGGGGGGGGGGGGGGGGGGGGGGGGGGGGGGGGGGGGGGGGGGGGGGGGGGGGGGGGGGGGGGGGGGGGGGGGGGGGGGGGGGGGGGGGGGGGGGGGGGGGGGGGGGGGGGGGGGGGGGGGGGGGGGGGGGGGGGGGGGGGGGGGGGGGGGGGGGGGGGGGGGGGGGGGGGGGGGGGGGGGGGGGGGGGGGGGGGGGGGGGGGGGGGGGGGGGGGGGGGGGGGGGGGGGGGGGGGGGGGGGGGGGGGGGGGGGGGGGGGGGGGGGGGGGGGGGGGGGGGGGGGGGGGGGGGGGGGGGGGGGGGGGGGGGGGGGGGGGGGGGGGGGGGGGGGGGGGGGGGGGGGGGGGGGGGGGGGGGGGGGGGGGGGGGGGGGGGGGGGGGGGGGGGGGGGGGGGGGGGGGGGGGGGGGGGGGGGGGGGGGGGGGGGGGGGGGGGGGGGGGGGGGGGGGGGGGGGGGGGGGGGGGGGGGGGGGGGGGGGGGGGGGGGGGGGGGGGGGGGGGGGGGGGGGGGGGGGGGGGGGGGGGGGGGGGGGGGGGGGGGGGGGGGGGGGGGGGGGGGGGGGGGGGGGGGGGGGGGGGGGGGGGGGGGGGGGGGGGGGGGGGGGGGGGGGGGGGGGGGGGGGGGGGGGGGGGGGGGGGGGGGGGGGGGGGGGGGGGGGGGGGGGGGGGGGGGGGGGGGGGGGGGGGGGGGGGGGGGGGGGGGGGGGGGGGGGGGGGGGGGGGGGGGGGGGGGGGGGGGGGGGGGGGGGGGGGGGGGGGGGGGGGGGGGGGGGGGGGGGGGGGGGGGGGGGGGGGGGGGGGGGGGGGGGGGGGGGGGGGGGGGGGGGGGGGGGGGGGGGGGGGGGGGGGGGGGGGGGGGGGGGGGGGGGGGGGGGGGGGGGGGGGGGGGGGGGGGGGGGGGGGGGGGGGGGGGGGGGGGGGGGGGGGGGGGGGGGGGGGGGGGGGGGGGGGGGGGGGGGGGGGGGGGGGGGGGGGGGGGGGGGGGGGGGGGGGGGGGGGGGGGGGGGGGGGGGGGGGGGGGGGGGGGGGGGGGGGGGGGGGGGGGGGGGGGGGGGGGGGGGGGGGGGGGGGGGGGGGGGGGGGGGGGGGGGGGGGGGGGGGGGGGGGGGGGGGGGGGGGGGGGGGGGGGGGGGGGGGGGGGGGGGGGGGGGGGGGGGGGGGGGGGGGGGGGGGGGGGGGGGGGGGGGGGGGGGGGGGGGGGGGGGGGGGGGGGGGGGGGGGGGGGGGGGGGGGGGGGGGGGGGGGGGGGGGGGGGGGGGGGGGGGGGGGGGGGGGGGGGGGGGGGGGGGGGGGGGGGGGGGGGGGGGGGGGGGGGGGGGGGGGGGGGGGGGGGGGGGGGGGGGGGGGGGGGGGGGGGGGGGGGGGGGGGGGGGGGGGGGGGGGGGGGGGGGGGGGGGGGGGGGGGGGGGGGGGGGGGGGGGGGGGGGGGGGGGGGGGGGGGGGGGGGGGGGGGGGGGGGGGGGGGGGGGGGGGGGGGGGGGGGGGGGGGGGGGGGGGGGGGGGGGGGGGGGGGGGGGGGGGGGGGGGGGGGGGGGGGGGGGGGGGGGGGGGGGGGGGGGGGGGGGGGGGGGGGGGGGGGGGGGGGGGGGGGGGGGGGGGGGGGGGGGGGGGGGGGGGGGGGGGGGGGGGGGGGGGGGGGGGGGGGGGGGGGGGGGGGGGGGGGGGGGGGGGGGGGGGGGGGGGGGGGGGGGGGGGGGGGGGGGGGGGGGGGGGGGGGGGGGGGGGGGGGGGGGGGGGGGGGGGGGGGGGGGGGGGGGGGGGGGGGGGGGGGGGGGGGGGGGGGGGGGGGGGGGGGGGGGGGGGGGGGGGGGGGGGGGGGGGGGGGGGGGGGGGGGGGGGGGGGGGGGGGGGGGGGGGGGGGGGGGGGGGGGGGGGGGGGGGGGGGGGGGGGGGGGGGGGGGGGGGGGGGGGGGGGGGGGGGGGGGGGGGGGGGGGGGGGGGGGGGGGGGGGGGGGGGGGGGGGGGGGGGGGGGGGGGGGGGGGGGGGGGGGGGGGGGGGGGGGGGGGGGGGGGGGGGGGGGGGGGGGGGGGGGGGGGGGGGGGGGGGGGGGGGGGGGGGGGGGGGGGGGGGGGGGGGGGGGGGGGGGGGGGGGGGGGGGGGGGGGGGGGGGGGGGGGGGGGGGGGGGGGGGGGGGGGGGGGGGGGGGGGGGGGGGGGGGGGGGGGGGGGGGGGGGGGGGGGGGGGGGGGGGGGGGGGGGGGGGGGGGGGGGGGGGGGGGGGGGGGGGGGGGGGGGGGGGGGGGGGGGGGGGGGGGGGGGGGGGGGGGGGGGGGGGGGGGGGGGGGGGGGGGGGGGGGGGGGGGGGGGGGGGGGGGGGGGGGGGGGGGGGGGGGGGGGGGGGGGGGGGGGGGGGGGGGGGGGGGGGGGGGGGGGGGGGGGGGGGGGGGGGGGGGGGGGGGGGGGGGGGGGGGGGGGGGGGGGGGGGGGGGGGGGGGGGGGGGGGGGGGGGGGGGGGGGGGGGGGGGGGGGGGGGGGGGGGGGGGGGGGGGGGGGGGGGGGGGGGGGGGGGGGGGGGGGGGGGGGGGGGGGGGGGGGGGGGGGGGGGGGGGGGGGGGGGGGGGGGGGGGGGGGGGGGGGGGGGGGGGGGGGGGGGGGGGGGGGGGGGGGGGGGGGGGGGGGGGGGGGGGGGGGGGGGGGGGGGGGGGGGGGGGGGGGGGGGGGGGGGGGGGGGGGGGGGGGGGGGGGGGGGGGGGGGGGGGGGGGGGGGGGGGGGGGGGGGGGGGGGGGGGGGGGGGGGGGGGGGGGGGGGGGGGGGGGGGGGGGGGGGGGGGGGGGGGGGGGGGGGGGGGGGGGGGGGGGGGGGGGGGGGGGGGGGGGGGGGGGGGGGGGGGGGGGGGGGGGGGGGGGGGGGGGGGGGGGGGGGGGGGGGGGGGGGGGGGGGGGGGGGGGGGGGGGGGGGGGGGGGGGGGGGGGGGGGGGGGGGGGGGGGGGGGGGGGGGGGGGGGGGGGGGGGGGGGGGGGGGGGGGGGGGGGGGGGGGGGGGGGGGGGGGGGGGGGGGGGGGGGGGGGGGGGGGGGGGGGGGGGGGGGGGGGGGGGGGGGGGGGGGGGGGGGGGGGGGGGGGGGGGGGGGGGGGGGGGGGGGGGGGGGGGGGGGGGGGGGGGGGGGGGGGGGGGGGGGGGGGGGGGGGGGGGGGGGGGGGGGGGGGGGGGGGGGGGGGGGGGGGGGGGGGGGGGGGGGGGGGGGGGGGGGGGGGGGGGGGGGGGGGGGGGGGGGGGGGGGGGGGGGGGGGGGGGGGGGGGGGGGGGGGGGGGGGGGGGGGGGGGGGGGGGGGGGGGGGGGGGGGGGGGGGGGGGGGGGGGGGGGGGGGGGGGGGGGGGGGGGGGGGGGGGGGGGGGGGGGGGGGGGGGGGGGGGGGGGGGGGGGGGGGGGGGGGGGGGGGGGGGGGGGGGGGGGGGGGGGGGGGGGGGGGGGGGGGGGGGGGGGGGGGGGGGGGGGGGGGGGGGGGGGGGGGGGGGGGGGGGGGGGGGGGGGGGGGGGGGGGGGGGGGGGGGGGGGGGGGGGGGGGGGGGGGGGGGGGGGGGGGGGGGGGGGGGGGGGGGGGGGGGGGGGGGGGGGGGGGGGGGGGGGGGGGGGGGGGGGGGGGGGGGGGGGGGGGGGGGGGGGGGGGGGGGGGGGGGGGGGGGGGGGGGGGGGGGGGGGGGGGGGGGGGGGGGGGGGGGGGGGGGGGGGGGGGGGGGGGGGGGGGGGGGGGGGGGGGGGGGGGGGGGGGGGGGGGGGGGGGGGGGGGGGGGGGGGGGGGGGGGGGGGGGGGGGGGGGGGGGGGGGGGGGGGGGGGGGGGGGGGGGGGGGGGGGGGGGGGGGGGGGGGGGGGGGGGGGGGGGGGGGGGGGGGGGGGGGGGGGGGGGGGGGGGGGGGGGGGGGGGGGGGGGGGGGGGGGGGGGGGGGGGGGGGGGGGGGGGGGGGGGGGGGGGGGGGGGGGGGGGGGGGGGGGGGGGGGGGGGGGGGGGGGGGGGGGGGGGGGGGGGGGGGGGGGGGGGGGGGGGGGGGGGGGGGGGGGGGGGGGGGGGGGGGGGGGGGGGGGGGGGGGGGGGGGGGGGGGGGGGGGGGGGGGGGGGGGGGGGGGGGGGGGGGGGGGGGGGGGGGGGGGGGGGGGGGGGGGGGGGGGGGGGGGGGGGGGGGGGGGGGGGGGGGGGGGGGGGGGGGGGGGGGGGGGGGGGGGGGGGGGGGGGGGGGGGGGGGGGGGGGGGGGGGGGGGGGGGGGGGGGGGGGGGGGGGGGGGGGGGGGGGGGGGGGGGGGGGGGGGGGGGGGGGGGGGGGGGGGGGGGGGGGGGGGGGGGGGGGGGGGGGGGGGGGGGGGGGGGGGGGGGGGGGGGGGGGGGGGGGGGGGGGGGGGGGGGGGGGGGGGGGGGGGGGGGGGGGGGGGGGGGGGGGGGGGGGGGGGGGGGGGGGGGGGGGGGGGGGGGGGGGGGGGGGGGGGGGGGGGGGGGGGGGGGGGGGGGGGGGGGGGGGGGGGGGGGGGGGGGGGGGGGGGGGGGGGGGGGGGGGGGGGGGGGGGGGGGGGGGGGGGGGGGGGGGGGGGGGGGGGGGGGGGGGGGGGGGGGGGGGGGGGGGGGGGGGGGGGGGGGGGGGGGGGGGGGGGGGGGGGGGGGGGGGGGGGGGGGGGGGGGGGGGGGGGGGGGGGGGGGGGGGGGGGGGGGGGGGGGGGGGGGGGGGGGGGGGGGGGGGGGGGGGGGGGGGGGGGGGGGGGGGGGGGGGGGGGGGGGGGGGGGGGGGGGGGGGGGGGGGGGGGGGGGGGGGGGGGGGGGGGGGGGGGGGGGGGGGGGGGGGGGGGGGGGGGGGGGGGGGGGGGGGGGGGGGGGGGGGGGGGGGGGGGGGGGGGGGGGGGGGGGGGGGGGGGGGGGGGGGGGGGGGGGGGGGGGGGGGGGGGGGGGGGGGGGGGGGGGGGGGGGGGGGGGGGGGGGGGGGGGGGGGGGGGGGGGGGGGGGGGGGGGGGGGGGGGGGGGGGGGGGGGGGGGGGGGGGGGGGGGGGGGGGGGGGGGGGGGGGGGGGGGGGGGGGGGGGGGGGGGGGGGGGGGGGGGGGGGGGGGGGGGGGGGGGGGGGGGGGGGGGGGGGGGGGGGGGGGGGGGGGGGGGGGGGGGGGGGGGGGGGGGGGGGGGGGGGGGGGGGGGGGGGGGGGGGGGGGGGGGGGGGGGGGGGGGGGGGGGGGGGGGGGGGGGGGGGGGGGGGGGGGGGGGGGGGGGGGGGGGGGGGGGGGGGGGGGGGGGGGGGGGGGGGGGGGGGGGGGGGGGGGGGGGGGGGGGGGGGGGGGGGGGGGGGGGGGGGGGGGGGGGGGGGGGGGGGGGGGGGGGGGGGGGGGGGGGGGGGGGGGGGGGGGGGGGGGGGGGGGGGGGGGGGGGGGGGGGGGGGGGGGGGGGGGGGGGGGGGGGGGGGGGGGGGGGGGGGGGGGGGGGGGGGGGGGGGGGGGGGGGGGGGGGGGGGGGGGGGGGGGGGGGGGGGGGGGGGGGGGGGGGGGGGGGGGGGGGGGGGGGGGGGGGGGGGGGGGGGGGGGGGGGGGGGGGGGGGGGGGGGGGGGGGGGGGGGGGGGGGGGGGGGGGGGGGGGGGGGGGGGGGGGGGGGGGGGGGGGGGGGGGGGGGGGGGGGGGGGGGGGGGGGGGGGGGGGGGGGGGGGGGGGGGGGGGGGGGGGGGGGGGGGGGGGGGGGGGGGGGGGGGGGGGGGGGGGGGGGGGGGGGGGGGGGGGGGGGGGGGGGGGGGGGGGGGGGGGGGGGGGGGGGGGGGGGGGGGGGGGGGGGGGGGGGGGGGGGGGGGGGGGGGGGGGGGGGGGGGGGGGGGGGGGGGGGGGGGGGGGGGGGGGGGGGGGGGGGGGGGGGGGGGGGGGGGGGGGGGGGGGGGGGGGGGGGGGGGGGGGGGGGGGGGGGGGGGGGGGGGGGGGGGGGGGGGGGGGGGGGGGGGGGGGGGGGGGGGGGGGGGGGGGGGGGGGGGGGGGGGGGGGGGGGGGGGGGGGGGGGGGGGGGGGGGGGGGGGGGGGGGGGGGGGGGGGGGGGGGGGGGGGGGGGGGGGGGGGGGGGGGGGGGGGGGGGGGGGGGGGGGGGGGGGGGGGGGGGGGGGGGGGGGGGGGGGGGGGGGGGGGGGGGGGGGGGGGGGGGGGGGGGGGGGGGGGGGGGGGGGGGGGGGGGGGGGGGGGGGGGGGGGGGGGGGGGGGGGGGGGGGGGGGGGGGGGGGGGGGGGGGGGGGGGGGGGGGGGGGGGGGGGGGGGGGGGGGGGGGGGGGGGGGGGGGGGGGGGGGGGGGGGGGGGGGGGGGGGGGGGGGGGGGGGGGGGGGGGGGGGGGGGGGGGGGGGGGGGGGGGGGGGGGGGGGGGGGGGGGGGGGGGGGGGGGGGGGGGGGGGGGGGGGGGGGGGGGGGGGGGGGGGGGGGGGGGGGGGGGGGGGGGGGGGGGGGGGGGGGGGGGGGGGGGGGGGGGGGGGGGGGGGGGGGGGGGGGGGGGGGGGGGGGGGGGGGGGGGGGGGGGGGGGGGGGGGGGGGGGGGGGGGGGGGGGGGGGGGGGGGGGGGGGGGGGGGGGGGGGGGGGGGGGGGGGGGGGGGGGGGGGGGGGGGGGGGGGGGGGGGGGGGGGGGGGGGGGGGGGGGGGGGGGGGGGGGGGGGGGGGGGGGGGGGGGGGGGGGGGGGGGGGGGGGGGGGGGGGGGGGGGGGGGGGGGGGGGGGGGGGGGGGGGGGGGGGGGGGGGGGGGGGGGGGGGGGGGGGGGGGGGGGGGGGGGGGGGGGGGGGGGGGGGGGGGGGGGGGGGGGGGGGGGGGGGGGGGGGGGGGGGGGGGGGGGGGGGGGGGGGGGGGGGGGGGGGGGGGGGGGGGGGGGGGGGGGGGGGGGGGGGGGGGGGGGGGGGGGGGGGGGGGGGGGGGGGGGGGGGGGGGGGGGGGGGGGGGGGGGGGGGGGGGGGGGGGGGGGGGGGGGGGGGGGGGGGGGGGGGGGGGGGGGGGGGGGGGGGGGGGGGGGGGGGGGGGGGGGGGGGGGGGGGGGGGGGGGGGGGGGGGGGGGGGGGGGGGGGGGGGGGGGGGGGGGGGGGGGGGGGGGGGGGGGGGGGGGGGGGGGGGGGGGGGGGGGGGGGGGGGGGGGGGGGGGGGGGGGGGGGGGGGGGGGGGGGGGGGGGGGGGGGGGGGGGGGGGGGGGGGGGGGGGGGGGGGGGGGGGGGGGGGGGGGGGGGGGGGGGGGGGGGGGGGGGGGGGGGGGGGGGGGGGGGGGGGGGGGGGGGGGGGGGGGGGGGGGGGGGGGGGGGGGGGGGGGGGGGGGGGGGGGGGGGGGGGGGGGGGGGGGGGGGGGGGGGGGGGGGGGGGGGGGGGGGGGGGGGGGGGGGGGGGGGGGGGGGGGGGGGGGGGGGGGGGGGGGGGGGGGGGGGGGGGGGGGGGGGGGGGGGGGGGGGGGGGGGGGGGGGGGGGGGGGGGGGGGGGGGGGGGGGGGGGGGGGGGGGGGGGGGGGGGGGGGGGGGGGGGGGGGGGGGGGGGGGGGGGGGGGGGGGGGGGGGGGGGGGGGGGGGGGGGGGGGGGGGGGGGGGGGGGGGGGGGGGGGGGGGGGGGGGGGGGGGGGGGGGGGGGGGGGGGGGGGGGGGGGGGGGGGGGGGGGGGGGGGGGGGGGGGGGGGGGGGGGGGGGGGGGGGGGGGGGGGGGGGGGGGGGGGGGGGGGGGGGGGGGGGGGGGGGGGGGGGGGGGGGGGGGGGGGGGGGGGGGGGGGGGGGGGGGGGGGGGGGGGGGGGGGGGGGGGGGGGGGGGGGGGGGGGGGGGGGGGGGGGGGGGGGGGGGGGGGGGGGGGGGGGGGGGGGGGGGGGGGGGGGGGGGGGGGGGGGGGGGGGGGGGGGGGGGGGGGGGGGGGGGGGGGGGGGGGGGGGGGGGGGGGGGGGGGGGGGGGGGGGGGGGGGGGGGGGGGGGGGGGGGGGGGGGGGGGGGGGGGGGGGGGGGGGGGGGGGGGGGGGGGGGGGGGGGGGGGGGGGGGGGGGGGGGGGGGGGGGGGGGGGGGGGGGGGGGGGGGGGGGGGGGGGGGGGGGGGGGGGGGGGGGGGGGGGGGGGGGGGGGGGGGGGGGGGGGGGGGGGGGGGGGGGGGGGGGGGGGGGGGGGGGGGGGGGGGGGGGGGGGGGGGGGGGGGGGGGGGGGGGGGGGGGGGGGGGGGGGGGGGGGGGGGGGGGGGGGGGGGGGGGGGGGGGGGGGGGGGGGGGGGGGGGGGGGGGGGGGGGGGGGGGGGGGGGGGGGGGGGGGGGGGGGGGGGGGGGGGGGGGGGGGGGGGGGGGGGGGGGGGGGGGGGGGGGGGGGGGGGGGGGGGGGGGGGGGGGGGGGGGGGGGGGGGGGGGGGGGGGGGGGGGGGGGGGGGGGGGGGGGGGGGGGGGGGGGGGGGGGGGGGGGGGGGGGGGGGGGGGGGGGGGGGGGGGGGGGGGGGGGGGGGGGGGGGGGGGGGGGGGGGGGGGGGGGGGGGGGGGGGGGGGGGGGGGGGGGGGGGGGGGGGGGGGGGGGGGGGGGGGGGGGGGGGGGGGGGGGGGGGGGGGGGGGGGGGGGGGGGGGGGGGGGGGGGGGGGGGGGGGGGGGGGGGGGGGGGGGGGGGGGGGGGGGGGGGGGGGGGGGGGGGGGGGGGGGGGGGGGGGGGGGGGGGGGGGGGGGGGGGGGGGGGGGGGGGGGGGGGGGGGGGGGGGGGGGGGGGGGGGGGGGGGGGGGGGGGGGGGGGGGGGGGGGGGGGGGGGGGGGGGGGGGGGGGGGGGGGGGGGGGGGGGGGGGGGGGGGGGGGGGGGGGGGGGGGGGGGGGGGGGGGGGGGGGGGGGGGGGGGGGGGGGGGGGGGGGGGGGGGGGGGGGGGGGGGGGGGGGGGGGGGGGGGGGGGGGGGGGGGGGGGGGGGGGGGGGGGGGGGGGGGGGGGGGGGGGGGGGGGGGGGGGGGGGGGGGGGGGGGGGGGGGGGGGGGGGGGGGGGGGGGGGGGGGGGGGGGGGGGGGGGGGGGGGGGGGGGGGGGGGGGGGGGGGGGGGGGGGGGGGGGGGGGGGGGGGGGGGGGGGGGGGGGGGGGGGGGGGGGGGGGGGGGGGGGGGGGGGGGGGGGGGGGGGGGGGGGGGGGGGGGGGGGGGGGGGGGGGGGGGGGGGGGGGGGGGGGGGGGGGGGGGGGGGGGGGGGGGGGGGGGGGGGGGGGGGGGGGGGGGGGGGGGGGGGGGGGGGGGGGGGGGGGGGGGGGGGGGGGGGGGGGGGGGGGGGGGGGGGGGGGGGGGGGGGGGGGGGGGGGGGGGGGGGGGGGGGGGGGGGGGGGGGGGGGGGGGGGGGGGGGGGGGGGGGGGGGGGGGGGGGGGGGGGGGGGGGGGGGGGGGGGGGGGGGGGGGGGGGGGGGGGGGGGGGGGGGGGGGGGGGGGGGGGGGGGGGGGGGGGGGGGGGGGGGGGGGGGGGGGGGGGGGGGGGGGGGGGGGGGGGGGGGGGGGGGGGGGGGGGGGGGGGGGGGGGGGGGGGGGGGGGGGGGGGGGGGGGGGGGGGGGGGGGGGGGGGGGGGGGGGGGGGGGGGGGGGGGGGGGGGGGGGGGGGGGGGGGGGGGGGGGGGGGGGGGGGGGGGGGGGGGGGGGGGGGGGGGGGGGGGGGGGGGGGGGGGGGGGGGGGGGGGGGGGGGGGGGGGGGGGGGGGGGGGGGGGGGGGGGGGGGGGGGGGGGGGGGGGGGGGGGGGGGGGGGGGGGGGGGGGGGGGGGGGGGGGGGGGGGGGGGGGGGGGGGGGGGGGGGGGGGGGGGGGGGGGGGGGGGGGGGGGGGGGGGGGGGGGGGGGGGGGGGGGGGGGGGGGGGGGGGGGGGGGGGGGGGGGGGGGGGGGGGGGGGGGGGGGGGGGGGGGGGGGGGGGGGGGGGGGGGGGGGGGGGGGGGGGGGGGGGGGGGGGGGGGGGGGGGGGGGGGGGGGGGGGGGGGGGGGGGGGGGGGGGGGGGGGGGGGGGGGGGGGGGGGGGGGGGGGGGGGGGGGGGGGGGGGGGGGGGGGGGGGGGGGGGGGGGGGGGGGGGGGGGGGGGGGGGGGGGGGGGGGGGGGGGGGGGGGGGGGGGGGGGGGGGGGGGGGGGGGGGGGGGGGGGGGGGGGGGGGGGGGGGGGGGGGGGGGGGGGGGGGGGGGGGGGGGGGGGGGGGGGGGGGGGGGGGGGGGGGGGGGGGGGGGGGGGGGGGGGGGGGGGGGGGGGGGGGGGGGGGGGGGGGGGGGGGGGGGGGGGGGGGGGGGGGGGGGGGGGGGGGGGGGGGGGGGGGGGGGGGGGGGGGGGGGGGGGGGGGGGGGGGGGGGGGGGGGGGGGGGGGGGGGGGGGGGGGGGGGGGGGGGGGGGGGGGGGGGGGGGGGGGGGGGGGGGGGGGGGGGGGGGGGGGGGGGGGGGGGGGGGGGGGGGGGGGGGGGGGGGGGGGGGGGGGGGGGGGGGGGGGGGGGGGGGGGGGGGGGGGGGGGGGGGGGGGGGGGGGGGGGGGGGGGGGGGGGGGGGGGGGGGGGGGGGGGGGGGGGGGGGGGGGGGGGGGGGGGGGGGGGGGGGGGGGGGGGGGGGGGGGGGGGGGGGGGGGGGGGGGGGGGGGGGGGGGGGGGGGGGGGGGGGGGGGGGGGGGGGGGGGGGGGGGGGGGGGGGGGGGGGGGGGGGGGGGGGGGGGGGGGGGGGGGGGGGGGGGGGGGGGGGGGGGGGGGGGGGGGGGGGGGGGGGGGGGGGGGGGGGGGGGGGGGGGGGGGGGGGGGGGGGGGGGGGGGGGGGGGGGGGGGGGGGGGGGGGGGGGGGGGGGGGGGGGGGGGGGGGGGGGGGGGGGGGGGGGGGGGGGGGGGGGGGGGGGGGGGGGGGGGGGGGGGGGGGGGGGGGGGGGGGGGGGGGGGGGGGGGGGGGGGGGGGGGGGGGGGGGGGGGGGGGGGGGGGGGGGGGGGGGGGGGGGGGGGGGGGGGGGGGGGGGGGGGGGGGGGGGGGGGGGGGGGGGGGGGGGGGGGGGGGGGGGGGGGGGGGGGGGGGGGGGGGGGGGGGGGGGGGGGGGGGGGGGGGGGGGGGGGGGGGGGGGGGGGGGGGGGGGGGGGGGGGGGGGGGGGGGGGGGGGGGGGGGGGGGGGGGGGGGGGGGGGGGGGGGGGGGGGGGGGGGGGGGGGGGGGGGGGGGGGGGGGGGGGGGGGGGGGGGGGGGGGGGGGGGGGGGGGGGGGGGGGGGGGGGGGGGGGGGGGGGGGGGGGGGGGGGGGGGGGGGGGGGGGGGGGGGGGGGGGGGGGGGGGGGGGGGGGGGGGGGGGGGGGGGGGGGGGGGGGGGGGGGGGGGGGGGGGGGGGGGGGGGGGGGGGGGGGGGGGGGGGGGGGGGGGGGGGGGGGGGGGGGGGGGGGGGGGGGGGGGGGGGGGGGGGGGGGGGGGGGGGGGGGGGGGGGGGGGGGGGGGGGGGGGGGGGGGGGGGGGGGGGGGGGGGGGGGGGGGGGGGGGGGGGGGGGGGGGGGGGGGGGGGGGGGGGGGGGGGGGGGGGGGGGGGGGGGGGGGGGGGGGGGGGGGGGGGGGGGGGGGGGGGGGGGGGGGGGGGGGGGGGGGGGGGGGGGGGGGGGGGGGGGGGGGGGGGGGGGGGGGGGGGGGGGGGGGGGGGGGGGGGGGGGGGGGGGGGGGGGGGGGGGGGGGGGGGGGGGGGGGGGGGGGGGGGGGGGGGGGGGGGGGGGGGGGGGGGGGGGGGGGGGGGGGGGGGGGGGGGGGGGGGGGGGGGGGGGGGGGGGGGGGGGGGGGGGGGGGGGGGGGGGGGGGGGGGGGGGGGGGGGGGGGGGGGGGGGGGGGGGGGGGGGGGGGGGGGGGGGGGGGGGGGGGGGGGGGGGGGGGGGGGGGGGGGGGGGGGGGGGGGGGGGGGGGGGGGGGGGGGGGGGGGGGGGGGGGGGGGGGGGGGGGGGGGGGGGGGGGGGGGGGGGGGGGGGGGGGGGGGGGGGGGGGGGGGGGGGGGGGGGGGGGGGGGGGGGGGGGGGGGGGGGGGGGGGGGGGGGGGGGGGGGGGGGGGGGGGGGGGGGGGGGGGGGGGGGGGGGGGGGGGGGGGGGGGGGGGGGGGGGGGGGGGGGGGGGGGGGGGGGGGGGGGGGGGGGGGGGGGGGGGGGGGGGGGGGGGGGGGGGGGGGGGGGGGGGGGGGGGGGGGGGGGGGGGGGGGGGGGGGGGGGGGGGGGGGGGGGGGGGGGGGGGGGGGGGGGGGGGGGGGGGGGGGGGGGGGGGGGGGGGGGGGGGGGGGGGGGGGGGGGGGGGGGGGGGGGGGGGGGGGGGGGGGGGGGGGGGGGGGGGGGGGGGGGGGGGGGGGGGGGGGGGGGGGGGGGGGGGGGGGGGGGGGGGGGGGGGGGGGGGGGGGGGGGGGGGGGGGGGGGGGGGGGGGGGGGGGGGGGGGGGGGGGGGGGGGGGGGGGGGGGGGGGGGGGGGGGGGGGGGGGGGGGGGGGGGGGGGGGGGGGGGGGGGGGGGGGGGGGGGGGGGGGGGGGGGGGGGGGGGGGGGGGGGGGGGGGGGGGGGGGGGGGGGGGGGGGGGGGGGGGGGGGGGGGGGGGGGGGGGGGGGGGGGGGGGGGGGGGGGGGGGGGGGGGGGGGGGGGGGGGGGGGGGGGGGGGGGGGGGGGGGGGGGGGGGGGGGGGGGGGGGGGGGGGGGGGGGGGGGGGGGGGGGGGGGGGGGGGGGGGGGGGGGGGGGGGGGGGGGGGGGGGGGGGGGGGGGGGGGGGGGGGGGGGGGGGGGGGGGGGGGGGGGGGGGGGGGGGGGGGGGGGGGGGGGGGGGGGGGGGGGGGGGGGGGGGGGGGGGGGGGGGGGGGGGGGGGGGGGGGGGGGGGGGGGGGGGGGGGGGGGGGGGGGGGGGGGGGGGGGGGGGGGGGGGGGGGGGGGGGGGGGGGGGGGGGGGGGGGGGGGGGGGGGGGGGGGGGGGGGGGGGGGGGGGGGGGGGGGGGGGGGGGGGGGGGGGGGGGGGGGGGGGGGGGGGGGGGGGGGGGGGGGGGGGGGGGGGGGGGGGGGGGGGGGGGGGGGGGGGGGGGGGGGGGGGGGGGGGGGGGGGGGGGGGGGGGGGGGGGGGGGGGGGGGGGGGGGGGGGGGGGGGGGGGGGGGGGGGGGGGGGGGGGGGGGGGGGGGGGGGGGGGGGGGGGGGGGGGGGGGGGGGGGGGGGGGGGGGGGGGGGGGGGGGGGGGGGGGGGGGGGGGGGGGGGGGGGGGGGGGGGGGGGGGGGGGGGGGGGGGGGGGGGGGGGGGGGGGGGGGGGGGGGGGGGGGGGGGGGGGGGGGGGGGGGGGGGGGGGGGGGGGGGGGGGGGGGGGGGGGGGGGGGGGGGGGGGGGGGGGGGGGGGGGGGGGGGGGGGGGGGGGGGGGGGGGGGGGGGGGGGGGGGGGGGGGGGGGGGGGGGGGGGGGGGGGGGGGGGGGGGGGGGGGGGGGGGGGGGGGGGGGGGGGGGGGGGGGGGGGGGGGGGGGGGGGGGGGGGGGGGGGGGGGGGGGGGGGGGGGGGGGGGGGGGGGGGGGGGGGGGGGGGGGGGGGGGGGGGGGGGGGGGGGGGGGGGGGGGGGGGGGGGGGGGGGGGGGGGGGGGGGGGGGGGGGGGGGGGGGGGGGGGGGGGGGGGGGGGGGGGGGGGGGGGGGGGGGGGGGGGGGGGGGGGGGGGGGGGGGGGGGGGGGGGGGGGGGGGGGGGGGGGGGGGGGGGGGGGGGGGGGGGGGGGGGGGGGGGGGGGGGGGGGGGGGGGGGGGGGGGGGGGGGGGGGGGGGGGGGGGGGGGGGGGGGGGGGGGGGGGGGGGGGGGGGGGGGGGGGGGGGGGGGGGGGGGGGGGGGGGGGGGGGGGGGGGGGGGGGGGGGGGGGGGGGGGGGGGGGGGGGGGGGGGGGGGGGGGGGGGGGGGGGGGGGGGGGGGGGGGGGGGGGGGGGGGGGGGGGGGGGGGGGGGGGGGGGGGGGGGGGGGGGGGGGGGGGGGGGGGGGGGGGGGGGGGGGGGGGGGGGGGGGGGGGGGGGGGGGGGGGGGGGGGGGGGGGGGGGGGGGGGGGGGGGGGGGGGGGGGGGGGGGGGGGGGGGGGGGGGGGGGGGGGGGGGGGGGGGGGGGGGGGGGGGGGGGGGGGGGGGGGGGGGGGGGGGGGGGGGGGGGGGGGGGGGGGGGGGGGGGGGGGGGGGGGGGGGGGGGGGGGGGGGGGGGGGGGGGGGGGGGGGGGGGGGGGGGGGGGGGGGGGGGGGGGGGGGGGGGGGGGGGGGGGGGGGGGGGGGGGGGGGGGGGGGGGGGGGGGGGGGGGGGGGGGGGGGGGGGGGGGGGGGGGGGGGGGGGGGGGGGGGGGGGGGGGGGGGGGGGGGGGGGGGGGGGGGGGGGGGGGGGGGGGGGGGGGGGGGGGGGGGGGGGGGGGGGGGGGGGGGGGGGGGGGGGGGGGGGGGGGGGGGGGGGGGGGGGGGGGGGGGGGGGGGGGGGGGGGGGGGGGGGGGGGGGGGGGGGGGGGGGGGGGGGGGGGGGGGGGGGGGGGGGGGGGGGGGGGGGGGGGGGGGGGGGGGGGGGGGGGGGGGGGGGGGGGGGGGGGGGGGGGGGGGGGGGGGGGGGGGGGGGGGGGGGGGGGGGGGGGGGGGGGGGGGGGGGGGGGGGGGGGGGGGGGGGGGGGGGGGGGGGGGGGGGGGGGGGGGGGGGGGGGGGGGGGGGGGGGGGGGGGGGGGGGGGGGGGGGGGGGGGGGGGGGGGGGGGGGGGGGGGGGGGGGGGGGGGGGGGGGGGGGGGGGGGGGGGGGGGGGGGGGGGGGGGGGGGGGGGGGGGGGGGGGGGGGGGGGGGGGGGGGGGGGGGGGGGGGGGGGGGGGGGGGGGGGGGGGGGGGGGGGGGGGGGGGGGGGGGGGGGGGGGGGGGGGGGGGGGGGGGGGGGGGGGGGGGGGGGGGGGGGGGGGGGGGGGGGGGGGGGGGGGGGGGGGGGGGGGGGGGGGGGGGGGGGGGGGGGGGGGGGGGGGGGGGGGGGGGGGGGGGGGGGGGGGGGGGGGGGGGGGGGGGGGGGGGGGGGGGGGGGGGGGGGGGGGGGGGGGGGGGGGGGGGGGGGGGGGGGGGGGGGGGGGGGGGGGGGGGGGGGGGGGGGGGGGGGGGGGGGGGGGGGGGGGGGGGGGGGGGGGGGGGGGGGGGGGGGGGGGGGGGGGGGGGGGGGGGGGGGGGGGGGGGGGGGGGGGGGGGGGGGGGGGGGGGGGGGGGGGGGGGGGGGGGGGGGGGGGGGGGGGGGGGGGGGGGGGGGGGGGGGGGGGGGGGGGGGGGGGGGGGGGGGGGGGGGGGGGGGGGGGGGGGGGGGGGGGGGGGGGGGGGGGGGGGGGGGGGGGGGGGGGGGGGGGGGGGGGGGGGGGGGGGGGGGGGGGGGGGGGGGGGGGGGGGGGGGGGGGGGGGGGGGGGGGGGGGGGGGGGGGGGGGGGGGGGGGGGGGGGGGGGGGGGGGGGGGGGGGGGGGGGGGGGGGGGGGGGGGGGGGGGGGGGGGGGGGGGGGGGGGGGGGGGGGGGGGGGGGGGGGGGGGGGGGGGGGGGGGGGGGGGGGGGGGGGGGGGGGGGGGGGGGGGGGGGGGGGGGGGGGGGGGGGGGGGGGGGGGGGGGGGGGGGGGGGGGGGGGGGGGGGGGGGGGGGGGGGGGGGGGGGGGGGGGGGGGGGGGGGGGGGGGGGGGGGGGGGGGGGGGGGGGGGGGGGGGGGGGGGGGGGGGGGGGGGGGGGGGGGGGGGGGGGGGGGGGGGGGGGGGGGGGGGGGGGGGGGGGGGGGGGGGGGGGGGGGGGGGGGGGGGGGGGGGGGGGGGGGGGGGGGGGGGGGGGGGGGGGGGGGGGGGGGGGGGGGGGGGGGGGGGGGGGGGGGGGGGGGGGGGGGGGGGGGGGGGGGGGGGGGGGGGGGGGGGGGGGGGGGGGGGGGGGGGGGGGGGGGGGGGGGGGGGGGGGGGGGGGGGGGGGGGGGGGGGGGGGGGGGGGGGGGGGGGGGGGGGGGGGGGGGGGGGGGGGGGGGGGGGGGGGGGGGGGGGGGGGGGGGGGGGGGGGGGGGGGGGGGGGGGGGGGGGGGGGGGGGGGGGGGGGGGGGGGGGGGGGGGGGGGGGGGGGGGGGGGGGGGGGGGGGGGGGGGGGGGGGGGGGGGGGGGGGGGGGGGGGGGGGGGGGGGGGGGGGGGGGGGGGGGGGGGGGGGGGGGGGGGGGGGGGGGGGGGGGGGGGGGGGGGGGGGGGGGGGGGGGGGGGGGGGGGGGGGGGGGGGGGGGGGGGGGGGGGGGGGGGGGGGGGGGGGGGGGGGGGGGGGGGGGGGGGGGGGGGGGGGGGGGGGGGGGGGGGGGGGGGGGGGGGGGGGGGGGGGGGGGGGGGGGGGGGGGGGGGGGGGGGGGGGGGGGGGGGGGGGGGGGGGGGGGGGGGGGGGGGGGGGGGGGGGGGGGGGGGGGGGGGGGGGGGGGGGGGGGGGGGGGGGGGGGGGGGGGGGGGGGGGGGGGGGGGGGGGGGGGGGGGGGGGGGGGGGGGGGGGGGGGGGGGGGGGGGGGGGGGGGGGGGGGGGGGGGGGGGGGGGGGGGGGGGGGGGGGGGGGGGGGGGGGGGGGGGGGGGGGGGGGGGGGGGGGGGGGGGGGGGGGGGGGGGGGGGGGGGGGGGGGGGGGGGGGGGGGGGGGGGGGGGGGGGGGGGGGGGGGGGGGGGGGGGGGGGGGGGGGGGGGGGGGGGGGGGGGGGGGGGGGGGGGGGGGGGGGGGGGGGGGGGGGGGGGGGGGGGGGGGGGGGGGGGGGGGGGGGGGGGGGGGGGGGGGGGGGGGGGGGGGGGGGGGGGGGGGGGGGGGGGGGGGGGGGGGGGGGGGGGGGGGGGGGGGGGGGGGGGGGGGGGGGGGGGGGGGGGGGGGGGGGGGGGGGGGGGGGGGGGGGGGGGGGGGGGGGGGGGGGGGGGGGGGGGGGGGGGGGGGGGGGGGGGGGGGGGGGGGGGGGGGGGGGGGGGGGGGGGGGGGGGGGGGGGGGGGGGGGGGGGGGGGGGGGGGGGGGGGGGGGGGGGGGGGGGGGGGGGGGGGGGGGGGGGGGGGGGGGGGGGGGGGGGGGGGGGGGGGGGGGGGGGGGGGGGGGGGGGGGGGGGGGGGGGGGGGGGGGGGGGGGGGGGGGGGGGGGGGGGGGGGGGGGGGGGGGGGGGGGGGGGGGGGGGGGGGGGGGGGGGGGGGGGGGGGGGGGGGGGGGGGGGGGGGGGGGGGGGGGGGGGGGGGGGGGGGGGGGGGGGGGGGGGGGGGGGGGGGGGGGGGGGGGGGGGGGGGGGGGGGGGGGGGGGGGGGGGGGGGGGGGGGGGGGGGGGGGGGGGGGGGGGGGGGGGGGGGGGGGGGGGGGGGGGGGGGGGGGGGGGGGGGGGGGGGGGGGGGGGGGGGGGGGGGGGGGGGGGGGGGGGGGGGGGGGGGGGGGGGGGGGGGGGGGGGGGGGGGGGGGGGGGGGGGGGGGGGGGGGGGGGGGGGGGGGGGGGGGGGGGGGGGGGGGGGGGGGGGGGGGGGGGGGGGGGGGGGGGGGGGGGGGGGGGGGGGGGGGGGGGGGGGGGGGGGGGGGGGGGGGGGGGGGGGGGGGGGGGGGGGGGGGGGGGGGGGGGGGGGGGGGGGGGGGGGGGGGGGGGGGGGGGGGGGGGGGGGGGGGGGGGGGGGGGGGGGGGGGGGGGGGGGGGGGGGGGGGGGGGGGGGGGGGGGGGGGGGGGGGGGGGGGGGGGGGGGGGGGGGGGGGGGGGGGGGGGGGGGGGGGGGGGGGGGGGGGGGGGGGGGGGGGGGGGGGGGGGGGGGGGGGGGGGGGGGGGGGGGGGGGGGGGGGGGGGGGGGGGGGGGGGGGGGGGGGGGGGGGGGGGGGGGGGGGGGGGGGGGGGGGGGGGGGGGGGGGGGGGGGGGGGGGGGGGGGGGGGGGGGGGGGGGGGGGGGGGGGGGGGGGGGGGGGGGGGGGGGGGGGGGGGGGGGGGGGGGGGGGGGGGGGGGGGGGGGGGGGGGGGGGGGGGGGGGGGGGGGGGGGGGGGGGGGGGGGGGGGGGGGGGGGGGGGGGGGGGGGGGGGGGGGGGGGGGGGGGGGGGGGGGGGGGGGGGGGGGGGGGGGGGGGGGGGGGGGGGGGGGGGGGGGGGGGGGGGGGGGGGGGGGGGGGGGGGGGGGGGGGGGGGGGGGGGGGGGGGGGGGGGGGGGGGGGGGGGGGGGGGGGGGGGGGGGGGGGGGGGGGGGGGGGGGGGGGGGGGGGGGGGGGGGGGGGGGGGGGGGGGGGGGGGGGGGGGGGGGGGGGGGGGGGGGGGGGGGGGGGGGGGGGGGGGGGGGGGGGGGGGGGGGGGGGGGGGGGGGGGGGGGGGGGGGGGGGGGGGGGGGGGGGGGGGGGGGGGGGGGGGGGGGGGGGGGGGGGGGGGGGGGGGGGGGGGGGGGGGGGGGGGGGGGGGGGGGGGGGGGGGGGGGGGGGGGGGGGGGGGGGGGGGGGGGGGGGGGGGGGGGGGGGGGGGGGGGGGGGGGGGGGGGGGGGGGGGGGGGGGGGGGGGGGGGGGGGGGGGGGGGGGGGGGGGGGGGGGGGGGGGGGGGGGGGGGGGGGGGGGGGGGGGGGGGGGGGGGGGGGGGGGGGGGGGGGGGGGGGGGGGGGGGGGGGGGGGGGGGGGGGGGGGGGGGGGGGGGGGGGGGGGGGGGGGGGGGGGGGGGGGGGGGGGGGGGGGGGGGGGGGGGGGGGGGGGGGGGGGGGGGGGGGGGGGGGGGGGGGGGGGGGGGGGGGGGGGGGGGGGGGGGGGGGGGGGGGGGGGGGGGGGGGGGGGGGGGGGGGGGGGGGGGGGGGGGGGGGGGGGGGGGGGGGGGGGGGGGGGGGGGGGGGGGGGGGGGGGGGGGGGGGGGGGGGGGGGGGGGGGGGGGGGGGGGGGGGGGGGGGGGGGGGGGGGGGGGGGGGGGGGGGGGGGGGGGGGGGGGGGGGGGGGGGGGGGGGGGGGGGGGGGGGGGGGGGGGGGGGGGGGGGGGGGGGGGGGGGGGGGGGGGGGGGGGGGGGGGGGGGGGGGGGGGGGGGGGGGGGGGGGGGGGGGGGGGGGGGGGGGGGGGGGGGGGGGGGGGGGGGGGGGGGGGGGGGGGGGGGGGGGGGGGGGGGGGGGGGGGGGGGGGGGGGGGGGGGGGGGGGGGGGGGGGGGGGGGGGGGGGGGGGGGGGGGGGGGGGGGGGGGGGGGGGGGGGGGGGGGGGGGGGGGGGGGGGGGGGGGGGGGGGGGGGGGGGGGGGGGGGGGGGGGGGGGGGGGGGGGGGGGGGGGGGGGGGGGGGGGGGGGGGGGGGGGGGGGGGGGGGGGGGGGGGGGGGGGGGGGGGGGGGGGGGGGGGGGGGGGGGGGGGGGGGGGGGGGGGGGGGGGGGGGGGGGGGGGGGGGGGGGGGGGGGGGGGGGGGGGGGGGGGGGGGGGGGGGGGGGGGGGGGGGGGGGGGGGGGGGGGGGGGGGGGGGGGGGGGGGGGGGGGGGGGGGGGGGGGGGGGGGGGGGGGGGGGGGGGGGGGGGGGGGGGGGGGGGGGGGGGGGGGGGGGGGGGGGGGGGGGGGGGGGGGGGGGGGGGGGGGGGGGGGGGGGGGGGGGGGGGGGGGGGGGGGGGGGGGGGGGGGGGGGGGGGGGGGGGGGGGGGGGGGGGGGGGGGGGGGGGGGGGGGGGGGGGGGGGGGGGGGGGGGGGGGGGGGGGGGGGGGGGGGGGGGGGGGGGGGGGGGGGGGGGGGGGGGGGGGGGGGGGGGGGGGGGGGGGGGGGGGGGGGGGGGGGGGGGGGGGGGGGGGGGGGGGGGGGGGGGGGGGGGGGGGGGGGGGGGGGGGGGGGGGGGGGGGGGGGGGGGGGGGGGGGGGGGGGGGGGGGGGGGGGGGGGGGGGGGGGGGGGGGGGGGGGGGGGGGGGGGGGGGGGGGGGGGGGGGGGGGGGGGGGGGGGGGGGGGGGGGGGGGGGGGGGGGGGGGGGGGGGGGGGGGGGGGGGGGGGGGGGGGGGGGGGGGGGGGGGGGGGGGGGGGGGGGGGGGGGGGGGGGGGGGGGGGGGGGGGGGGGGGGGGGGGGGGGGGGGGGGGGGGGGGGGGGGGGGGGGGGGGGGGGGGGGGGGGGGGGGGGGGGGGGGGGGGGGGGGGGGGGGGGGGGGGGGGGGGGGGGGGGGGGGGGGGGGGGGGGGGGGGGGGGGGGGGGGGGGGGGGGGGGGGGGGGGGGGGGGGGGGGGGGGGGGGGGGGGGGGGGGGGGGGGGGGGGGGGGGGGGGGGGGGGGGGGGGGGGGGGGGGGGGGGGGGGGGGGGGGGGGGGGGGGGGGGGGGGGGGGGGGGGGGGGGGGGGGGGGGGGGGGGGGGGGGGGGGGGGGGGGGGGGGGGGGGGGGGGGGGGGGGGGGGGGGGGGGGGGGGGGGGGGGGGGGGGGGGGGGGGGGGGGGGGGGGGGGGGGGGGGGGGGGGGGGGGGGGGGGGGGGGGGGGGGGGGGGGGGGGGGGGGGGGGGGGGGGGGGGGGGGGGGGGGGGGGGGGGGGGGGGGGGGGGGGGGGGGGGGGGGGGGGGGGGGGGGGGGGGGGGGGGGGGGGGGGGGGGGGGGGGGGGGGGGGGGGGGGGGGGGGGGGGGGGGGGGGGGGGGGGGGGGGGGGGGGGGGGGGGGGGGGGGGGGGGGGGGGGGGGGGGGGGGGGGGGGGGGGGGGGGGGGGGGGGGGGGGGGGGGGGGGGGGGGGGGGGGGGGGGGGGGGGGGGGGGGGGGGGGGGGGGGGGGGGGGGGGGGGGGGGGGGGGGGGGGGGGGGGGGGGGGGGGGGGGGGGGGGGGGGGGGGGGGGGGGGGGGGGGGGGGGGGGGGGGGGGGGGGGGGGGGGGGGGGGGGGGGGGGGGGGGGGGGGGGGGGGGGGGGGGGGGGGGGGGGGGGGGGGGGGGGGGGGGGGGGGGGGGGGGGGGGGGGGGGGGGGGGGGGGGGGGGGGGGGGGGGGGGGGGGGGGGGGGGGGGGGGGGGGGGGGGGGGGGGGGGGGGGGGGGGGGGGGGGGGGGGGGGGGGGGGGGGGGGGGGGGGGGGGGGGGGGGGGGGGGGGGGGGGGGGGGGGGGGGGGGGGGGGGGGGGGGGGGGGGGGGGGGGGGGGGGGGGGGGGGGGGGGGGGGGGGGGGGGGGGGGGGGGGGGGGGGGGGGGGGGGGGGGGGGGGGGGGGGGGGGGGGGGGGGGGGGGGGGGGGGGGGGGGGGGGGGGGGGGGGGGGGGGGGGGGGGGGGGGGGGGGGGGGGGGGGGGGGGGGGGGGGGGGGGGGGGGGGGGGGGGGGGGGGGGGGGGGGGGGGGGGGGGGGGGGGGGGGGGGGGGGGGGGGGGGGGGGGGGGGGGGGGGGGGGGGGGGGGGGGGGGGGGGGGGGGGGGGGGGGGGGGGGGGGGGGGGGGGGGGGGGGGGGGGGGGGGGGGGGGGGGGGGGGGGGGGGGGGGGGGGGGGGGGGGGGGGGGGGGGGGGGGGGGGGGGGGGGGGGGGGGGGGGGGGGGGGGGGGGGGGGGGGGGGGGGGGGGGGGGGGGGGGGGGGGGGGGGGGGGGGGGGGGGGGGGGGGGGGGGGGGGGGGGGGGGGGGGGGGGGGGGGGGGGGGGGGGGGGGGGGGGGGGGGGGGGGGGGGGGGGGGGGGGGGGGGGGGGGGGGGGGGGGGGGGGGGGGGGGGGGGGGGGGGGGGGGGGGGGGGGGGGGGGGGGGGGGGGGGGGGGGGGGGGGGGGGGGGGGGGGGGGGGGGGGGGGGGGGGGGGGGGGGGGGGGGGGGGGGGGGGGGGGGGGGGGGGGGGGGGGGGGGGGGGGGGGGGGGGGGGGGGGGGGGGGGGGGGGGGGGGGGGGGGGGGGGGGGGGGGGGGGGGGGGGGGGGGGGGGGGGGGGGGGGGGGGGGGGGGGGGGGGGGGGGGGGGGGGGGGGGGGGGGGGGGGGGGGGGGGGGGGGGGGGGGGGGGGGGGGGGGGGGGGGGGGGGGGGGGGGGGGGGGGGGGGGGGGGGGGGGGGGGGGGGGGGGGGGGGGGGGGGGGGGGGGGGGGGGGGGGGGGGGGGGGGGGGGGGGGGGGGGGGGGGGGGGGGGGGGGGGGGGGGGGGGGGGGGGGGGGGGGGGGGGGGGGGGGGGGGGGGGGGGGGGGGGGGGGGGGGGGGGGGGGGGGGGGGGGGGGGGGGGGGGGGGGGGGGGGGGGGGGGGGGGGGGGGGGGGGGGGGGGGGGGGGGGGGGGGGGGGGGGGGGGGGGGGGGGGGGGGGGGGGGGGGGGGGGGGGGGGGGGGGGGGGGGGGGGGGGGGGGGGGGGGGGGGGGGGGGGGGGGGGGGGGGGGGGGGGGGGGGGGGGGGGGGGGGGGGGGGGGGGGGGGGGGGGGGGGGGGGGGGGGGGGGGGGGGGGGGGGGGGGGGGGGGGGGGGGGGGGGGGGGGGGGGGGGGGGGGGGGGGGGGGGGGGGGGGGGGGGGGGGGGGGGGGGGGGGGGGGGGGGGGGGGGGGGGGGGGGGGGGGGGGGGGGGGGGGGGGGGGGGGGGGGGGGGGGGGGGGGGGGGGGGGGGGGGGGGGGGGGGGGGGGGGGGGGGGGGGGGGGGGGGGGGGGGGGGGGGGGGGGGGGGGGGGGGGGGGGGGGGGGGGGGGGGGGGGGGGGGGGGGGGGGGGGGGGGGGGGGGGGGGGGGGGGGGGGGGGGGGGGGGGGGGGGGGGGGGGGGGGGGGGGGGGGGGGGGGGGGGGGGGGGGGGGGGGGGGGGGGGGGGGGGGGGGGGGGGGGGGGGGGGGGGGGGGGGGGGGGGGGGGGGGGGGGGGGGGGGGGGGGGGGGGGGGGGGGGGGGGGGGGGGGGGGGGGGGGGGGGGGGGGGGGGGGGGGGGGGGGGGGGGGGGGGGGGGGGGGGGGGGGGGGGGGGGGGGGGGGGGGGGGGGGGGGGGGGGGGGGGGGGGGGGGGGGGGGGGGGGGGGGGGGGGGGGGGGGGGGGGGGGGGGGGGGGGGGGGGGGGGGGGGGGGGGGGGGGGGGGGGGGGGGGGGGGGGGGGGGGGGGGGGGGGGGGGGGGGGGGGGGGGGGGGGGGGGGGGGGGGGGGGGGGGGGGGGGGGGGGGGGGGGGGGGGGGGGGGGGGGGGGGGGGGGGGGGGGGGGGGGGGGGGGGGGGGGGGGGGGGGGGGGGGGGGGGGGGGGGGGGGGGGGGGGGGGGGGGGGGGGGGGGGGGGGGGGGGGGGGGGGGGGGGGGGGGGGGGGGGGGGGGGGGGGGGGGGGGGGGGGGGGGGGGGGGGGGGGGGGGGGGGGGGGGGGGGGGGGGGGGGGGGGGGGGGGGGGGGGGGGGGGGGGGGGGGGGGGGGGGGGGGGGGGGGGGGGGGGGGGGGGGGGGGGGGGGGGGGGGGGGGGGGGGGGGGGGGGGGGGGGGGGGGGGGGGGGGGGGGGGGGGGGGGGGGGGGGGGGGGGGGGGGGGGGGGGGGGGGGGGGGGGGGGGGGGGGGGGGGGGGGGGGGGGGGGGGGGGGGGGGGGGGGGGGGGGGGGGGGGGGGGGGGGGGGGGGGGGGGGGGGGGGGGGGGGGGGGGGGGGGGGGGGGGGGGGGGGGGGGGGGGGGGGGGGGGGGGGGGGGGGGGGGGGGGGGGGGGGGGGGGGGGGGGGGGGGGGGGGGGGGGGGGGGGGGGGGGGGGGGGGGGGGGGGGGGGGGGGGGGGGGGGGGGGGGGGGGGGGGGGGGGGGGGGGGGGGGGGGGGGGGGGGGGGGGGGGGGGGGGGGGGGGGGGGGGGGGGGGGGGGGGGGGGGGGGGGGGGGGGGGGGGGGGGGGGGGGGGGGGGGGGGGGGGGGGGGGGGGGGGGGGGGGGGGGGGGGGGGGGGGGGGGGGGGGGGGGGGGGGGGGGGGGGGGGGGGGGGGGGGGGGGGGGGGGGGGGGGGGGGGGGGGGGGGGGGGGGGGGGGGGGGGGGGGGGGGGGGGGGGGGGGGGGGGGGGGGGGGGGGGGGGGGGGGGGGGGGGGGGGGGGGGGGGGGGGGGGGGGGGGGGGGGGGGGGGGGGGGGGGGGGGGGGGGGGGGGGGGGGGGGGGGGGGGGGGGGGGGGGGGGGGGGGGGGGGGGGGGGGGGGGGGGGGGGGGGGGGGGGGGGGGGGGGGGGGGGGGGGGGGGGGGGGGGGGGGGGGGGGGGGGGGGGGGGGGGGGGGGGGGGGGGGGGGGGGGGGGGGGGGGGGGGGGGGGGGGGGGGGGGGGGGGGGGGGGGGGGGGGGGGGGGGGGGGGGGGGGGGGGGGGGGGGGGGGGGGGGGGGGGGGGGGGGGGGGGGGGGGGGGGGGGGGGGGGGGGGGGGGGGGGGGGGGGGGGGGGGGGGGGGGGGGGGGGGGGGGGGGGGGGGGGGGGGGGGGGGGGGGGGGGGGGGGGGGGGGGGGGGGGGGGGGGGGGGGGGGGGGGGGGGGGGGGGGGGGGGGGGGGGGGGGGGGGGGGGGGGGGGGGGGGGGGGGGGGGGGGGGGGGGGGGGGGGGGGGGGGGGGGGGGGGGGGGGGGGGGGGGGGGGGGGGGGGGGGGGGGGGGGGGGGGGGGGGGGGGGGGGGGGGGGGGGGGGGGGGGGGGGGGGGGGGGGGGGGGGGGGGGGGGGGGGGGGGGGGGGGGGGGGGGGGGGGGGGGGGGGGGGGGGGGGGGGGGGGGGGGGGGGGGGGGGGGGGGGGGGGGGGGGGGGGGGGGGGGGGGGGGGGGGGGGGGGGGGGGGGGGGGGGGGGGGGGGGGGGGGGGGGGGGGGGGGGGGGGGGGGGGGGGGGGGGGGGGGGGGGGGGGGGGGGGGGGGGGGGGGGGGGGGGGGGGGGGGGGGGGGGGGGGGGGGGGGGGGGGGGGGGGGGGGGGGGGGGGGGGGGGGGGGGGGGGGGGGGGGGGGGGGGGGGGGGGGGGGGGGGGGGGGGGGGGGGGGGGGGGGGGGGGGGGGGGGGGGGGGGGGGGGGGGGGGGGGGGGGGGGGGGGGGGGGGGGGGGGGGGGGGGGGGGGGGGGGGGGGGGGGGGGGGGGGGGGGGGGGGGGGGGGGGGGGGGGGGGGGGGGGGGGGGGGGGGGGGGGGGGGGGGGGGGGGGGGGGGGGGGGGGGGGGGGGGGGGGGGGGGGGGGGGGGGGGGGGGGGGGGGGGGGGGGGGGGGGGGGGGGGGGGGGGGGGGGGGGGGGGGGGGGGGGGGGGGGGGGGGGGGGGGGGGGGGGGGGGGGGGGGGGGGGGGGGGGGGGGGGGGGGGGGGGGGGGGGGGGGGGGGGGGGGGGGGGGGGGGGGGGGGGGGGGGGGGGGGGGGGGGGGGGGGGGGGGGGGGGGGGGGGGGGGGGGGGGGGGGGGGGGGGGGGGGGGGGGGGGGGGGGGGGGGGGGGGGGGGGGGGGGGGGGGGGGGGGGGGGGGGGGGGGGGGGGGGGGGGGGGGGGGGGGGGGGGGGGGGGGGGGGGGGGGGGGGGGGGGGGGGGGGGGGGGGGGGGGGGGGGGGGGGGGGGGGGGGGGGGGGGGGGGGGGGGGGGGGGGGGGGGGGGGGGGGGGGGGGGGGGGGGGGGGGGGGGGGGGGGGGGGGGGGGGGGGGGGGGGGGGGGGGGGGGGGGGGGGGGGGGGGGGGGGGGGGGGGGGGGGGGGGGGGGGGGGGGGGGGGGGGGGGGGGGGGGGGGGGGGGGGGGGGGGGGGGGGGGGGGGGGGGGGGGGGGGGGGGGGGGGGGGGGGGGGGGGGGGGGGGGGGGGGGGGGGGGGGGGGGGGGGGGGGGGGGGGGGGGGGGGGGGGGGGGGGGGGGGGGGGGGGGGGGGGGGGGGGGGGGGGGGGGGGGGGGGGGGGGGGGGGGGGGGGGGGGGGGGGGGGGGGGGGGGGGGGGGGGGGGGGGGGGGGGGGGGGGGGGGGGGGGGGGGGGGGGGGGGGGGGGGGGGGGGGGGGGGGGGGGGGGGGGGGGGGGGGGGGGGGGGGGGGGGGGGGGGGGGGGGGGGGGGGGGGGGGGGGGGGGGGGGGGGGGGGGGGGGGGGGGGGGGGGGGGGGGGGGGGGGGGGGGGGGGGGGGGGGGGGGGGGGGGGGGGGGGGGGGGGGGGGGGGGGGGGGGGGGGGGGGGGGGGGGGGGGGGGGGGGGGGGGGGGGGGGGGGGGGGGGGGGGGGGGGGGGGGGGGGGGGGGGGGGGGGGGGGGGGGGGGGGGGGGGGGGGGGGGGGGGGGGGGGGGGGGGGGGGGGGGGGGGGGGGGGGGGGGGGGGGGGGGGGGGGGGGGGGGGGGGGGGGGGGGGGGGGGGGGGGGGGGGGGGGGGGGGGGGGGGGGGGGGGGGGGGGGGGGGGGGGGGGGGGGGGGGGGGGGGGGGGGGGGGGGGGGGGGGGGGGGGGGGGGGGGGGGGGGGGGGGGGGGGGGGGGGGGGGGGGGGGGGGGGGGGGGGGGGGGGGGGGGGGGGGGGGGGGGGGGGGGGGGGGGGGGGGGGGGGGGGGGGGGGGGGGGGGGGGGGGGGGGGGGGGGGGGGGGGGGGGGGGGGGGGGGGGGGGGGGGGGGGGGGGGGGGGGGGGGGGGGGGGGGGGGGGGGGGGGGGGGGGGGGGGGGGGGGGGGGGGGGGGGGGGGGGGGGGGGGGGGGGGGGGGGGGGGGGGGGGGGGGGGGGGGGGGGGGGGGGGGGGGGGGGGGGGGGGGGGGGGGGGGGGGGGGGGGGGGGGGGGGGGGGGGGGGGGGGGGGGGGGGGGGGGGGGGGGGGGGGGGGGGGGGGGGGGGGGGGGGGGGGGGGGGGGGGGGGGGGGGGGGGGGGGGGGGGGGGGGGGGGGGGGGGGGGGGGGGGGGGGGGGGGGGGGGGGGGGGGGGGGGGGGGGGGGGGGGGGGGGGGGGGGGGGGGGGGGGGGGGGGGGGGGGGGGGGGGGGGGGGGGGGGGGGGGGGGGGGGGGGGGGGGGGGGGGGGGGGGGGGGGGGGGGGGGGGGGGGGGGGGGGGGGGGGGGGGGGGGGGGGGGGGGGGGGGGGGGGGGGGGGGGGGGGGGGGGGGGGGGGGGGGGGGGGGGGGGGGGGGGGGGGGGGGGGGGGGGGGGGGGGGGGGGGGGGGGGGGGGGGGGGGGGGGGGGGGGGGGGGGGGGGGGGGGGGGGGGGGGGGGGGGGGGGGGGGGGGGGGGGGGGGGGGGGGGGGGGGGGGGGGGGGGGGGGGGGGGGGGGGGGGGGGGGGGGGGGGGGGGGGGGGGGGGGGGGGGGGGGGGGGGGGGGGGGGGGGGGGGGGGGGGGGGGGGGGGGGGGGGGGGGGGGGGGGGGGGGGGGGGGGGGGGGGGGGGGGGGGGGGGGGGGGGGGGGGGGGGGGGGGGGGGGGGGGGGGGGGGGGGGGGGGGGGGGGGGGGGGGGGGGGGGGGGGGGGGGGGGGGGGGGGGGGGGGGGGGGGGGGGGGGGGGGGGGGGGGGGGGGGGGG
The DNA here is from genome assembly GCA_030844895.1 of Ambrosia x helenae. Taxonomy (NCBI): domain Eukaryota; kingdom Viridiplantae; phylum Streptophyta; class Magnoliopsida; order Asterales; family Asteraceae; genus Ambrosia; species Ambrosia x helenae. Next base: position 105,925 of record JAUTDX010004191.1, on the reverse strand, counting down.
GGGGGGGGGGGGGGGGGGGGGGGGGGGGGGGGGGGGGGGGGGGGGGGGGGGGGGGGGGGGGGGGGGGGGGGGGGGGGGGGGGGGGGGGGGGGGGGGGGGGGGGGGGGGGGGGGGGGGGGGGGGGGGGGGGGGGGGGGGGGGGGGGGGGGGGGGGGGGGGGGGGGGGGGGGGGGGGGGGGGGGGGGGGGGGGGGGGGGGGGGGGGGGGGGGGGGGGGGGGGGGGGGGGGGGGGGGGGGGGGGGGGGGGGGGGGGGGGGGGGGGGGGGGGGGGGGGGGGGGGGGGGGGGGGGGGGGGGGGGGGGGGGGGGGGGGGGGGGGGGGGGGGGGGGGGGGGGGGGGGGGGGGGGGGGGGGGGGGGGGGGGGGGGGGGGGGGGGGGGGGGGGGGGGGGGGGGGGGGGGGGGGGGGGGGGGGGGGGGGGGGGGGGGGGGGGGGGGGGGGGGGGGGGGGGGGGGGGGGGGGGGGGGGGGGGGGGGGGGGGGGGGGGGGGGGGGGGGGGGGGGGGGGGGGGGGGGGGGGGGGGGGGGGGGGGGGGGGGGGGGGGGGGGGGGGGGGGGGGGGGGGGGGGGGGGGGGGGGGGGGGGGGGGGGGGGGGGGGGGGGGGGGGGGGGGGGGGGGGGGGGGGGGGGGGGGGGGGGGGGGGGGGGGGGGGGGGGGGGGGGGGGGGGGGGGGGGGGGGGGGGGGGGGGGGGGGGGGGGGGGGGGGGGGGGGGGGGGGGGGGGGGGGGGGGGGGGGGGGGGGGGGGGGGGGGGGGGGGGGGGGGGGGGGGGGGGGGGGGGGGGGGGGGGGGGGGGGGGGGGGGGGGGGGGGGGGGGGGGGGGGGGGGGGGGGGGGGGGGGGGGGGGGGGGGGGGGGGGGGGGGGGGGGGGGGGGGGGGGGGGGGGGGGGGGGGGGGGGGGGGGGGGGGGGGGGGGGGGGGGGGGGGGGGGGGGGGGGGGGGGGGGGGGGGGGGGGGGGGGGGGGGGGGGGGGGGGGGGGGGGGGGGGGGGGGGGGGGGGGGGGGGGGGGGGGGGGGGGGGGGGGGGGGGGGGGGGGGGGGGGGGGGGGGGGGGGGGGGGGGGGGGGGGGGGGGGGGGGGGGGGGGGGGGGGGGGGGGGGGGGGGGGGGGGGGGGGGGGGGGGGGGGGGGGGGGGGGGGGGGGGGGGGGGGGGGGGGGGGGGGGGGGGGGGGGGGGGGGGGGGGGGGGGGGGGGGGGGGGGGGGGGGGGGGGGGGGGGGGGGGGGGGGGGGGGGGGGGGGGGGGGGGGGGGGGGGGGGGGGGGGGGGGGGGGGGGGGGGGGGGGGGGGGGGGGGGGGGGGGGGGGGGGGGGGGGGGGGGGGGGGGGGGGGGGGGGGGGGGGGGGGGGGGGGGGGGGGGGGGGGGGGGGGGGGGGGGGGGGGGGGGGGGGGGGGGGGGGGGGGGGGGGGGGGGGGGGGGGGGGGGGGGGGGGGGGGGGGGGGGGGGGGGGGGGGGGGGGGGGGGGGGGGGGGGGGGGGGGGGGGGGGGGGGGGGGGGGGGGGGGGGGGGGGGGGGGGGGGGGGGGGGGGGGGGGGGGGGGGGGGGGGGGGGGGGGGGGGGGGGGGGGGGGGGGGGGGGGGGGGGGGGGGGGGGGGGGGGGGGGGGGGGGGGGGGGGGGGGGGGGGGGGGGGGGGGGGGGGGGGGGGGGGGGGGGGGGGGGGGGGGGGGGGGGGGGGGGGGGGGGGGGGGGGGGGGGGGGGGGGGGGGGGGGGGGGGGGGGGGGGGGGGGGGGGGGGGGGGGGGGGGGGGGGGGGGGGGGGGGGGGGGGGGGGGGGGGGGGGGGGGGGGGGGGGGGGGGGGGGGGGGGGGGGGGGGGGGGGGGGGGGGGGGGGGGGGGGGGGGGGGGGGGGGGGGGGGGGGGGGGGGGGGGGGGGGGGGGGGGGGGGGGGGGGGGGGGGGGGGGGGGGGGGGGGGGGGGGGGGGGGGGGGGGGGGGGGGGGGGGGGGGGGGGGGGGGGGGGGGGGGGGGGGGGGGGGGGGGGGGGGGGGGGGGGGGGGGGGGGGGGGGGGGGGGGGGGGGGGGGGGGGGGGGGGGGGGGGGGGGGGGGGGGGGGGGGGGGGGGGGGGGGGGGGGGGGGGGGGGGGGGGGGGGGGGGGGGGGGGGGGGGGGGGGGGGGGGGGGGGGGGGGGGGGGGGGGGGGGGGGGGGGGGGGGGGGGGGGGGGGGGGGGGGGGGGGGGGGGGGGGGGGGGGGGGGGGGGGGGGGGGGGGGGGGGGGGGGGGGGGGGGGGGGGGGGGGGGGGGGGGGGGGGGGGGGGGGGGGGGGGGGGGGGGGGGGGGGGGGGGGGGGGGGGGGGGGGGGGGGGGGGGGGGGGGGGGGGGGGGGGGGGGGGGGGGGGGGGGGGGGGGGGGGGGGGGGGGGGGGGGGGGGGGGGGGGGGGGGGGGGGGGGGGGGGGGGGGGGGGGGGGGGGGGGGGGGGGGGGGGGGGGGGGGGGGGGGGGGGGGGGGGGGGGGGGGGGGGGGGGGGGGGGGGGGGGGGGGGGGGGGGGGGGGGGGGGGGGGGGGGGGGGGGGGGGGGGGGGGGGGGGGGGGGGGGGGGGGGGGGGGGGGGGGGGGGGGGGGGGGGGGGGGGGGGGGGGGGGGGGGGGGGGGGGGGGGGGGGGGGGGGGGGGGGGGGGGGGGGGGGGGGGGGGGGGGGGGGGGGGGGGGGGGGGGGGGGGGGGGGGGGGGGGGGGGGGGGGGGGGGGGGGGGGGGGGGGGGGGGGGGGGGGGGGGGGGGGGGGGGGGGGGGGGGGGGGGGGGGGGGGGGGGGGGGGGGGGGGGGGGGGGGGGGGGGGGGGGGGGGGGGGGGGGGGGGGGGGGGGGGGGGGGGGGGGGGGGGGGGGGGGGGGGGGGGGGGGGGGGGGGGGGGGGGGGGGGGGGGGGGGGGGGGGGGGGGGGGGGGGGGGGGGGGGGGGGGGGGGGGGGGGGGGGGGGGGGGGGGGGGGGGGGGGGGGGGGGGGGGGGGGGGGGGGGGGGGGGGGGGGGGGGGGGGGGGGGGGGGGGGGGGGGGGGGGGGGGGGGGGGGGGGGGGGGGGGGGGGGGGGGGGGGGGGGGGGGGGGGGGGGGGGGGGGGGGGGGGGGGGGGGGGGGGGGGGGGGGGGGGGGGGGGGGGGGGGGGGGGGGGGGGGGGGGGGGGGGGGGGGGGGGGGGGGGGGGGGGGGGGGGGGGGGGGGGGGGGGGGGGGGGGGGGGGGGGGGGGGGGGGGGGGGGGGGGGGGGGGGGGGGGGGGGGGGGGGGGGGGGGGGGGGGGGGGGGGGGGGGGGGGGGGGGGGGGGGGGGGGGGGGGGGGGGGGGGGGGGGGGGGGGGGGGGGGGGGGGGGGGGGGGGGGGGGGGGGGGGGGGGGGGGGGGGGGGGGGGGGGGGGGGGGGGGGGGGGGGGGGGGGGGGGGGGGGGGGGGGGGGGGGGGGGGGGGGGGGGGGGGGGGGGGGGGGGGGGGGGGGGGGGGGGGGGGGGGGGGGGGGGGGGGGGGGGGGGGGGGGGGGGGGGGGGGGGGGGGGGGGGGGGGGGGGGGGGGGGGGGGGGGGGGGGGGGGGGGGGGGGGGGGGGGGGGGGGGGGGGGGGGGGGGGGGGGGGGGGGGGGGGGGGGGGGGGGGGGGGGGGGGGGGGGGGGGGGGGGGGGGGGGGGGGGGGGGGGGGGGGGGGGGGGGGGGGGGGGGGGGGGGGGGGGGGGGGGGGGGGGGGGGGGGGGGGGGGGGGGGGGGGGGGGGGGGGGGGGGGGGGGGGGGGGGGGGGGGGGGGGGGGGGGGGGGGGGGGGGGGGGGGGGGGGGGGGGGGGGGGGGGGGGGGGGGGGGGGGGGGGGGGGGGGGGGGGGGGGGGGGGGGGGGGGGGGGGGGGGGGGGGGGGGGGGGGGGGGGGGGGGGGGGGGGGGGGGGGGGGGGGGGGGGGGGGGGGGGGGGGGGGGGGGGGGGGGGGGGGGGGGGGGGGGGGGGGGGGGGGGGGGGGGGGGGGGGGGGGGGGGGGGGGGGGGGGGGGGGGGGGGGGGGGGGGGGGGGGGGGGGGGGGGGGGGGGGGGGGGGGGGGGGGGGGGGGGGGGGGGGGGGGGGGGGGGGGGGGGGGGGGGGGGGGGGGGGGGGGGGGGGGGGGGGGGGGGGGGGGGGGGGGGGGGGGGGGGGGGGGGGGGGGGGGGGGGGGGGGGGGGGGGGGGGGGGGGGGGGGGGGGGGGGGGGGGGGGGGGGGGGGGGGGGGGGGGGGGGGGGGGGGGGGGGGGGGGGGGGGGGGGGGGGGGGGGGGGGGGGGGGGGGGGGGGGGGGGGGGGGGGGGGGGGGGGGGGGGGGGGGGGGGGGGGGGGGGGGGGGGGGGGGGGGGGGGGGGGGGGGGGGGGGGGGGGGGGGGGGGGGGGGGGGGGGGGGGGGGGGGGGGGGGGGGGGGGGGGGGGGGGGGGGGGGGGGGGGGGGGGGGGGGGGGGGGGGGGGGGGGGGGGGGGGGGGGGGGGGGGGGGGGGGGGGGGGGGGGGGGGGGGGGGGGGGGGGGGGGGGGGGGGGGGGGGGGGGGGGGGGGGGGGGGGGGGGGGGGGGGGGGGGGGGGGGGGGGGGGGGGGGGGGGGGGGGGGGGGGGGGGGGGGGGGGGGGGGGGGGGGGGGGGGGGGGGGGGGGGGGGGGGGGGGGGGGGGGGGGGGGGGGGGGGGGGGGGGGGGGGGGGGGGGGGGGGGGGGGGGGGGGGGGGGGGGGGGGGGGGGGGGGGGGGGGGGGGGGGGGGGGGGGGGGGGGGGGGGGGGGGGGGGGGGGGGGGGGGGGGGGGGGGGGGGGGGGGGGGGGGGGGGGGGGGGGGGGGGGGGGGGGGGGGGGGGGGGGGGGGGGGGGGGGGGGGGGGGGGGGGGGGGGGGGGGGGGGGGGGGGGGGGGGGGGGGGGGGGGGGGGGGGGGGGGGGGGGGGGGGGGGGGGGGGGGGGGGGGGGGGGGGGGGGGGGGGGGGGGGGGGGGGGGGGGGGGGGGGGGGGGGGGGGGGGGGGGGGGGGGGGGGGGGGGGGGGGGGGGGGGGGGGGGGGGGGGGGGGGGGGGGGGGGGGGGGGGGGGGGGGGGGGGGGGGGGGGGGGGGGGGGGGGGGGGGGGGGGGGGGGGGGGGGGGGGGGGGGGGGGGGGGGGGGGGGGGGGGGGGGGGGGGGGGGGGGGGGGGGGGGGGGGGGGGGGGGGGGGGGGGGGGGGGGGGGGGGGGGGGGGGGGGGGGGGGGGGGGGGGGGGGGGGGGGGGGGGGGGGGGGGGGGGGGGGGGGGGGGGGGGGGGGGGGGGGGGGGGGGGGGGGGGGGGGGGGGGGGGGGGGGGGGGGGGGGGGGGGGGGGGGGGGGGGGGGGGGGGGGGGGGGGGGGGGGGGGGGGGGGGGGGGGGGGGGGGGGGGGGGGGGGGGGGGGGGGGGGGGGGGGGGGGGGGGGGGGGGGGGGGGGGGGGGGGGGGGGGGGGGGGGGGGGGGGGGGGGGGGGGGGGGGGGGGGGGGGGGGGGGGGGGGGGGGGGGGGGGGGGGGGGGGGGGGGGGGGGGGGGGGGGGGGGGGGGGGGGGGGGGGGGGGGGGGGGGGGGGGGGGGGGGGGGGGGGGGGGGGGGGGGGGGGGGGGGGGGGGGGGGGGGGGGGGGGGGGGGGGGGGGGGGGGGGGGGGGGGGGGGGGGGGGGGGGGGGGGGGGGGGGGGGGGGGGGGGGGGGGGGGGGGGGGGGGGGGGGGGGGGGGGGGGGGGGGGGGGGGGGGGGGGGGGGGGGGGGGGGGGGGGGGGGGGGGGGGGGGGGGGGGGGGGGGGGGGGGGGGGGGGGGGGGGGGGGGGGGGGGGGGGGGGGGGGGGGGGGGGGGGGGGGGGGGGGGGGGGGGGGGGGGGGGGGGGGGGGGGGGGGGGGGGGGGGGGGGGGGGGGGGGGGGGGGGGGGGGGGGGGGGGGGGGGGGGGGGGGGGGGGGGGGGGGGGGGGGGGGGGGGGGGGGGGGGGGGGGGGGGGGGGGGGGGGGGGGGGGGGGGGGGGGGGGGGGGGGGGGGGGGGGGGGGGGGGGGGGGGGGGGGGGGGGGGGGGGGGGGGGGGGGGGGGGGGGGGGGGGGGGGGGGGGGGGGGGGGGGGGGGGGGGGGGGGGGGGGGGGGGGGGGGGGGGGGGGGGGGGGGGGGGGGGGGGGGGGGGGGGGGGGGGGGGGGGGGGGGGGGGGGGGGGGGGGGGGGGGGGGGGGGGGGGGGGGGGGGGGGGGGGGGGGGGGGGGGGGGGGGGGGGGGGGGGGGGGGGGGGGGGGGGGGGGGGGGGGGGGGGGGGGGGGGGGGGGGGGGGGGGGGGGGGGGGGGGGGGGGGGGGGGGGGGGGGGGGGGGGGGGGGGGGGGGGGGGGGGGGGGGGGGGGGGGGGGGGGGGGGGGGGGGGGGGGGGGGGGGGGGGGGGGGGGGGGGGGGGGGGGGGGGGGGGGGGGGGGGGGGGGGGGGGGGGGGGGGGGGGGGGGGGGGGGGGGGGGGGGGGGGGGGGGGGGGGGGGGGGGGGGGGGGGGGGGGGGGGGGGGGGGGGGGGGGGGGGGGGGGGGGGGGGGGGGGGGGGGGGGGGGGGGGGGGGGGGGGGGGGGGGGGGGGGGGGGGGGGGGGGGGGGGGGGGGGGGGGGGGGGGGGGGGGGGGGGGGGGGGGGGGGGGGGGGGGGGGGGGGGGGGGGGGGGGGGGGGGGGGGGGGGGGGGGGGGGGGGGGGGGGGGGGGGGGGGGGGGGGGGGGGGGGGGGGGGGGGGGGGGGGGGGGGGGGGGGGGGGGGGGGGGGGGGGGGGGGGGGGGGGGGGGGGGGGGGGGGGGGGGGGGGGGGGGGGGGGGGGGGGGGGGGGGGGGGGGGGGGGGGGGGGGGGGGGGGGGGGGGGGGGGGGGGGGGGGGGGGGGGGGGGGGGGGGGGGGGGGGGGGGGGGGGGGGGGGGGGGGGGGGGGGGGGGGGGGGGGGGGGGGGGGGGGGGGGGGGGGGGGGGGGGGGGGGGGGGGGGGGGGGGGGGGGGGGGGGGGGGGGGGGGGGGGGGGGGGGGGGGGGGGGGGGGGGGGGGGGGGGGGGGGGGGGGGGGGGGGGGGGGGGGGGGGGGGGGGGGGGGGGGGGGGGGGGGGGGGGGGGGGGGGGGGGGGGGGGGGGGGGGGGGGGGGGGGGGGGGGGGGGGGGGGGGGGGGGGGGGGGGGGGGGGGGGGGGGGGGGGGGGGGGGGGGGGGGGGGGGGGGGGGGGGGGGGGGGGGGGGGGGGGGGGGGGGGGGGGGGGGGGGGGGGGGGGGGGGGGGGGGGGGGGGGGGGGGGGGGGGGGGGGGGGGGGGGGGGGGGGGGGGGGGGGGGGGGGGGGGGGGGGGGGGGGGGGGGGGGGGGGGGGGGGGGGGGGGGGGGGGGGGGGGGGGGGGGGGGGGGGGGGGGGGGGGGGGGGGGGGGGGGGGGGGGGGGGGGGGGGGGGGGGGGGGGGGGGGGGGGGGGGGGGGGGGGGGGGGGGGGGGGGGGGGGGGGGGGGGGGGGGGGGGGGGGGGGGGGGGGGGGGGGGGGGGGGGGGGGGGGGGGGGGGGGGGGGGGGGGGGGGGGGGGGGGGGGGGGGGGGGGGGGGGGGGGGGGGGGGGGGGGGGGGGGGGGGGGGGGGGGGGGGGGGGGGGGGGGGGGGGGGGGGGGGGGGGGGGGGGGGGGGGGGGGGGGGGGGGGGGGGGGGGGGGGGGGGGGGGGGGGGGGGGGGGGGGGGGGGGGGGGGGGGGGGGGGGGGGGGGGGGGGGGGGGGGGGGGGGGGGGGGGGGGGGGGGGGGGGGGGGGGGGGGGGGGGGGGGGGGGGGGGGGGGGGGGGGGGGGGGGGGGGGGGGGGGGGGGGGGGGGGGGGGGGGGGGGGGGGGGGGGGGGGGGGGGGGGGGGGGGGGGGGGGGGGGGGGGGGGGGGGGGGGGGGGGGGGGGGGGGGGGGGGGGGGGGGGGGGGGGGGGGGGGGGGGGGGGGGGGGGGGGGGGGGGGGGGGGGGGGGGGGGGGGGGGGGGGGGGGGGGGGGGGGGGGGGGGGGGGGGGGGGGGGGGGGGGGGGGGGGGGGGGGGGGGGGGGGGGGGGGGGGGGGGGGGGGGGGGGGGGGGGGGGGGGGGGGGGGGGGGGGGGGGGGGGGGGGGGGGGGGGGGGGGGGGGGGGGGGGGGGGGGGGGGGGGGGGGGGGGGGGGGGGGGGGGGGGGGGGGGGGGGGGGGGGGGGGGGGGGGGGGGGGGGGGGGGGGGGGGGGGGGGGGGGGGGGGGGGGGGGGGGGGGGGGGGGGGGGGGGGGGGGGGGGGGGGGGGGGGGGGGGGGGGGGGGGGGGGGGGGGGGGGGGGGGGGGGGGGGGGGGGGGGGGGGGGGGGGGGGGGGGGGGGGGGGGGGGGGGGGGGGGGGGGGGGGGGGGGGGGGGGGGGGGGGGGGGGGGGGGGGGGGGGGGGGGGGGGGGGGGGGGGGGGGGGGGGGGGGGGGGGGGGGGGGGGGGGGGGGGGGGGGGGGGGGGGGGGGGGGGGGGGGGGGGGGGGGGGGGGGGGGGGGGGGGGGGGGGGGGGGGGGGGGGGGGGGGGGGGGGGGGGGGGGGGGGGGGGGGGGGGGGGGGGGGGGGGGGGGGGGGGGGGGGGGGGGGGGGGGGGGGGGGGGGGGGGGGGGGGGGGGGGGGGGGGGGGGGGGGGGGGGGGGGGGGGGGGGGGGGGGGGGGGGGGGGGGGGGGGGGGGGGGGGGGGGGGGGGGGGGGGGGGGGGGGGGGGGGGGGGGGGGGGGGGGGGGGGGGGGGGGGGGGGGGGGGGGGGGGGGGGGGGGGGGGGGGGGGGGGGGGGGGGGGGGGGGGGGGGGGGGGGGGGGGGGGGGGGGGGGGGGGGGGGGGGGGGGGGGGGGGGGGGGGGGGGGGGGGGGGGGGGGGGGGGGGGGGGGGGGGGGGGGGGGGGGGGGGGGGGGGGGGGGGGGGGGGGGGGGGGGGGGGGGGGGGGGGGGGGGGGGGGGGGGGGGGGGGGGGGGGGGGGGGGGGGGGGGGGGGGGGGGGGGGGGGGGGGGGGGGGGGGGGGGGGGGGGGGGGGGGGGGGGGGGGGGGGGGGGGGGGGGGGGGGGGGGGGGGGGGGGGGGGGGGGGGGGGGGGGGGGGGGGGGGGGGGGGGGGGGGGGGGGGGGGGGGGGGGGGGGGGGGGGGGGGGGGGGGGGGGGGGGGGGGGGGGGGGGGGGGGGGGGGGGGGGGGGGGGGGGGGGGGGGGGGGGGGGGGGGGGGGGGGGGGGGGGGGGGGGGGGGGGGGGGGGGGGGGGGGGGGGGGGGGGGGGGGGGGGGGGGGGGGGGGGGGGGGGGGGGGGGGGGGGGGGGGGGGGGGGGGGGGGGGGGGGGGGGGGGGGGGGGGGGGGGGGGGGGGGGGGGGGGGGGGGGGGGGGGGGGGGGGGGGGGGGGGGGGGGGGGGGGGGGGGGGGGGGGGGGGGGGGGGGGGGGGGGGGGGGGGGGGGGGGGGGGGGGGGGGGGGGGGGGGGGGGGGGGGGGGGGGGGGGGGGGGGGGGGGGGGGGGGGGGGGGGGGGGGGGGGGGGGGGGGGGGGGGGGGGGGGGGGGGGGGGGGGGGGGGGGGGGGGGGGGGGGGGGGGGGGGGGGGGGGGGGGGGGGGGGGGGGGGGGGGGGGGGGGGGGGGGGGGGGGGGGGGGGGGGGGGGGGGGGGGGGGGGGGGGGGGGGGGGGGGGGGGGGGGGGGGGGGGGGGGGGGGGGGGGGGGGGGGGGGGGGGGGGGGGGGGGGGGGGGGGGGGGGGGGGGGGGGGGGGGGGGGGGGGGGGGGGGGGGGGGGGGGGGGGGGGGGGGGGGGGGGGGGGGGGGGGGGGGGGGGGGGGGGGGGGGGGGGGGGGGGGGGGGGGGGGGGGGGGGGGGGGGGGGGGGGGGGGGGGGGGGGGGGGGGGGGGGGGGGGGGGGGGGGGGGGGGGGGGGGGGGGGGGGGGGGGGGGGGGGGGGGGGGGGGGGGGGGGGGGGGGGGGGGGGGGGGGGGGGGGGGGGGGGGGGGGGGGGGGGGGGGGGGGGGGGGGGGGGGGGGGGGGGGGGGGGGGGGGGGGGGGGGGGGGGGGGGGGGGGGGGGGGGGGGGGGGGGGGGGGGGGGGGGGGGGGGGGGGGGGGGGGGGGGGGGGGGGGGGGGGGGGGGGGGGGGGGGGGGGGGGGGGGGGGGGGGGGGGGGGGGGGGGGGGGGGGGGGGGGGGGGGGGGGGGGGGGGGGGGGGGGGGGGGGGGGGGGGGGGGGGGGGGGGGGGGGGGGGGGGGGGGGGGGGGGGGGGGGGGGGGGGGGGGGGGGGGGGGGGGGGGGGGGGGGGGGGGGGGGGGGGGGGGGGGGGGGGGGGGGGGGGGGGGGGGGGGGGGGGGGGGGGGGGGGGGGGGGGGGGGGGGGGGGGGGGGGGGGGGGGGGGGGGGGGGGGGGGGGGGGGGGGGGGGGGGGGGGGGGGGGGGGGGGGGGGGGGGGGGGGGGGGGGGGGGGGGGGGGGGGGGGGGGGGGGGGGGGGGGGGGGGGGGGGGGGGGGGGGGGGGGGGGGGGGGGGGGGGGGGGGGGGGGGGGGGGGGGGGGGGGGGGGGGGGGGGGGGGGGGGGGGGGGGGGGGGGGGGGGGGGGGGGGGGGGGGGGGGGGGGGGGGGGGGGGGGGGGGGGGGGGGGGGGGGGGGGGGGGGGGGGGGGGGGGGGGGGGGGGGGGGGGGGGGGGGGGGGGGGGGGGGGGGGGGGGGGGGGGGGGGGGGGGGGGGGGGGGGGGGGGGGGGGGGGGGGGGGGGGGGGGGGGGGGGGGGGGGGGGGGGGGGGGGGGGGGGGGGGGGGGGGGGGGGGGGGGGGGGGGGGGGGGGGGGGGGGGGGGGGGGGGGGGGGGGGGGGGGGGGGGGGGGGGGGGGGGGGGGGGGGGGGGGGGGGGGGGGGGGGGGGGGGGGGGGGGGGGGGGGGGGGGGGGGGGGGGGGGGGGGGGGGGGGGGGGGGGGGGGGGGGGGGGGGGGGGGGGGGGGGGGGGGGGGGGGGGGGGGGGGGGGGGGGGGGGGGGGGGGGGGGGGGGGGGGGGGGGGGGGGGGGGGGGGGGGGGGGGGGGGGGGGGGGGGGGGGGGGGGGGGGGGGGGGGGGGGGGGGGGGGGGGGGGGGGGGGGGGGGGGGGGGGGGGGGGGGGGGGGGGGGGGGGGGGGGGGGGGGGGGGGGGGGGGGGGGGGGGGGGGGGGGGGGGGGGGGGGGGGGGGGGGGGGGGGGGGGGGGGGGGGGGGGGGGGGGGGGGGGGGGGGGGGGGGGGGGGGGGGGGGGGGGGGGGGGGGGGGGGGGGGGGGGGGGGGGGGGGGGGGGGGGGGGGGGGGGGGGGGGGGGGGGGGGGGGGGGGGGGGGGGGGGGGGGGGGGGGGGGGGGGGGGGGGGGGGGGGGGGGGGGGGGGGGGGGGGGGGGGGGGGGGGGGGGGGGGGGGGGGGGGGGGGGGGGGGGGGGGGGGGGGGGGGGGGGGGGGGGGGGGGGGGGGGGGGGGGGGGGGGGGGGGGGGGGGGGGGGGGGGGGGGGGGGGGGGGGGGGGGGGGGGGGGGGGGGGGGGGGGGGGGGGGGGGGGGGGGGGGGGGGGGGGGGGGGGGGGGGGGGGGGGGGGGGGGGGGGGGGGGGGGGGGGGGGGGGGGGGGGGGGGGGGGGGGGGGGGGGGGGGGGGGGGGGGGGGGGGGGGGGGGGGGGGGGGGGGGGGGGGGGGGGGGGGGGGGGGGGGGGGGGGGGGGGGGGGGGGGGGGGGGGGGGGGGGGGGGGGGGGGGGGGGGGGGGGGGGGGGGGGGGGGGGGGGGGGGGGGGGGGGGGGGGGGGGGGGGGGGGGGGGGGGGGGGGGGGGGGGGGGGGGGGGGGGGGGGGGGGGGGGGGGGGGGGGGGGGGGGGGGGGGGGGGGGGGGGGGGGGGGGGGGGGGGGGGGGGGGGGGGGGGGGGGGGGGGGGGGGGGGGGGGGGGGGGGGGGGGGGGGGGGGGGGGGGGGGGGGGGGGGGGGGGGGGGGGGGGGGGGGGGGGGGGGGGGGGGGGGGGGGGGGGGGGGGGGGGGGGGGGGGGGGGGGGGGGGGGGGGGGGGGGGGGGGGGGGGGGGGGGGGGGGGGGGGGGGGGGGGGGGGGGGGGGGGGGGGGGGGGGGGGGGGGGGGGGGGGGGGGGGGGGGGGGGGGGGGGGGGGGGGGGGGGGGGGGGGGGGGGGGGGGGGGGGGGGGGGGGGGGGGGGGGGGGGGGGGGGGGGGGGGGGGGGGGGGGGGGGGGGGGGGGGGGGGGGGGGGGGGGGGGGGGGGGGGGGGGGGGGGGGGGGGGGGGGGGGGGGGGGGGGGGGGGGGGGGGGGGGGGGGGGGGGGGGGGGGGGGGGGGGGGGGGGGGGGGGGGGGGGGGGGGGGGGGGGGGGGGGGGGGGGGGGGGGGGGGGGGGGGGGGGGGGGGGGGGGGGGGGGGGGGGGGGGGGGGGGGGGGGGGGGGGGGGGGGGGGGGGGGGGGGGGGGGGGGGGGGGGGGGGGGGGGGGGGGGGGGGGGGGGGGGGGGGGGGGGGGGGGGGGGGGGGGGGGGGGGGGGGGGGGGGGGGGGGGGGGGGGGGGGGGGGGGGGGGGGGGGGGGGGGGGGGGGGGGGGGGGGGGGGGGGGGGGGGGGGGGGGGGGGGGGGGGGGGGGGGGGGGGGGGGGGGGGGGGGGGGGGGGGGGGGGGGGGGGGGGGGGGGGGGGGGGGGGGGGGGGGGGGGGGGGGGGGGGGGGGGGGGGGGGGGGGGGGGGGGGGGGGGGGGGGGGGGGGGGGGGGGGGGGGGGGGGGGGGGGGGGGGGGGGGGGGGGGGGGGGGGGGGGGGGGGGGGGGGGGGGGGGGGGGGGGGGGGGGGGGGGGGGGGGGGGGGGGGGGGGGGGGGGGGGGGGGGGGGGGGGGGGGGGGGGGGGGGGGGGGGGGGGGGGGGGGGGGGGGGGGGGGGGGGGGGGGGGGGGGGGGGGGGGGGGGGGGGGGGGGGGGGGGGGGGGGGGGGGGGGGGGGGGGGGGGGGGGGGGGGGGGGGGGGGGGGGGGGGGGGGGGGGGGGGGGGGGGGGGGGGGGGGGGGGGGGGGGGGGGGGGGGGGGGGGGGGGGGGGGGGGGGGGGGGGGGGGGGGGGGGGGGGGGGGGGGGGGGGGGGGGGGGGGGGGGGGGGGGGGGGGGGGGGGGGGGGGGGGGGGGGGGGGGGGGGGGGGGGGGGGGGGGGGGGGGGGGGGGGGGGGGGGGGGGGGGGGGGGGGGGGGGGGGGGGGGGGGGGGGGGGGGGGGGGGGGGGGGGGGGGGGGGGGGGGGGGGGGGGGGGGGGGGGGGGGGGGGGGGGGGGGGGGGGGGGGGGGGGGGGGGGGGGGGGGGGGGGGGGGGGGGGGGGGGGGGGGGGGGGGGGGGGGGGGGGGGGGGGGGGGGGGGGGGGGGGGGGGGGGGGGGGGGGGGGGGGGGGGGGGGGGGGGGGGGGGGGGGGGGGGGGGGGGGGGGGGGGGGGGGGGGGGGGGGGGGGGGGGGGGGGGGGGGGGGGGGGGGGGGGGGGGGGGGGGGGGGGGGGGGGGGGGGGGGGGGGGGGGGGGGGGGGGGGGGGGGGGGGGGGGGGGGGGGGGGGGGGGGGGGGGGGGGGGGGGGGGGGGGGGGGGGGGGGGGGGGGGGGGGGGGGGGGGGGGGGGGGGGGGGGGGGGGGGGGGGGGGGGGGGGGGGGGGGGGGGGGGGGGGGGGGGGGGGGGGGGGGGGGGGGGGGGGGGGGGGGGGGGGGGGGGGGGGGGGGGGGGGGGGGGGGGGGGGGGGGGGGGGGGGGGGGGGGGGGGGGGGGGGGGGGGGGGGGGGGGGGGGGGGGGGGGGGGGGGGGGGGGGGGGGGGGGGGGGGGGGGGGGGGGGGGGGGGGGGGGGGGGGGGGGGGGGGGGGGGGGGGGGGGGGGGGGGGGGGGGGGGGGGGGGGGGGGGGGGGGGGGGGGGGGGGGGGGGGGGGGGGGGGGGGGGGGGGGGGGGGGGGGGGGGGGGGGGGGGGGGGGGGGGGGGGGGGGGGGGGGGGGGGGGGGGGGGGGGGGGGGGGGGGGGGGGGGGGGGGGGGGGGGGGGGGGGGGGGGGGGGGGGGGGGGGGGGGGGGGGGGGGGGGGGGGGGGGGGGGGGGGGGGGGGGGGGGGGGGGGGGGGGGGGGGGGGGGGGGGGGGGGGGGGGGGGGGGGGGGGGGGGGGGGGGGGGGGGGGGGGGGGGGGGGGGGGGGGGGGGGGGGGGGGGGGGGGGGGGGGGGGGGGGGGGGGGGGGGGGGGGGGGGGGGGGGGGGGGGGGGGGGGGGGGGGGGGGGGGGGGGGGGGGGGGGGGGGGGGGGGGGGGGGGGGGGGGGGGGGGGGGGGGGGGGGGGGGGGGGGGGGGGGGGGGGGGGGGGGGGGGGGGGGGGGGGGGGGGGGGGGGGGGGGGGGGGGGGGGGGGGGGGGGGGGGGGGGGGGGGGGGGGGGGGGGGGGGGGGGGGGGGGGGGGGGGGGGGGGGGGGGGGGGGGGGGGGGGGGGGGGGGGGGGGGGGGGGGGGGGGGGGGGGGGGGGGGGGGGGGGGGGGGGGGGGGGGGGGGGGGGGGGGGGGGGGGGGGGGGGGGGGGGGGGGGGGGGGGGGGGGGGGGGGGGGGGGGGGGGGGGGGGGGGGGGGGGGGGGGGGGGGGGGGGGGGGGGGGGGGGGGGGGGGGGGGGGGGGGGGGGGGGGGGGGGGGGGGGGGGGGGGGGGGGGGGGGGGGGGGGGGGGGGGGGGGGGGGGGGGGGGGGGGGGGGGGGGGGGGGGGGGGGGGGGGGGGGGGGGGGGGGGGGGGGGGGGGGGGGGGGGGGGGGGGGGGGGGGGGGGGGGGGGGGGGGGGGGGGGGGGGGGGGGGGGGGGGGGGGGGGGGGGGGGGGGGGGGGGGGGGGGGGGGGGGGGGGGGGGGGGGGGGGGGGGGGGGGGGGGGGGGGGGGGGGGGGGGGGGGGGGGGGGGGGGGGGGGGGGGGGGGGGGGGGGGGGGGGGGGGGGGGGGGGGGGGGGGGGGGGGGGGGGGGGGGGGGGGGGGGGGGGGGGGGGGGGGGGGGGGGGGGGGGGGGGGGGGGGGGGGGGGGGGGGGGGGGGGGGGGGGGGGGGGGGGGGGGGGGGGGGGGGGGGGGGGGGGGGGGGGGGGGGGGGGGGGGGGGGGGGGGGGGGGGGGGGGGGGGGGGGGGGGGGGGGGGGGGGGGGGGGGGGGGGGGGGGGGGGGGGGGGGGGGGGGGGGGGGGGGGGGGGGGGGGGGGGGGGGGGGGGGGGGGGGGGGGGGGGGGGGGGGGGGGGGGGGGGGGGGGGGGGGGGGGGGGGGGGGGGGGGGGGGGGGGGGGGGGGGGGGGGGGGGGGGGGGGGGGGGGGGGGGGGGGGGGGGGGGGGGGGGGGGGGGGGGGGGGGGGGGGGGGGGGGGGGGGGGGGGGGGGGGGGGGGGGGGGGGGGGGGGGGGGGGGGGGGGGGGGGGGGGGGGGGGGGGGGGGGGGGGGGGGGGGGGGGGGGGGGGGGGGGGGGGGGGGGGGGGGGGGGGGGGGGGGGGGGGGGGGGGGGGGGGGGGGGGGGGGGGGGGGGGGGGGGGGGGGGGGGGGGGGGGGGGGGGGGGGGGGGGGGGGGGGGGGGGGGGGGGGGGGGGGGGGGGGGGGGGGGGGGGGGGGGGGGGGGGGGGGGGGGGGGGGGGGGGGGGGGGGGGGGGGGGGGGGGGGGGGGGGGGGGGGGGGGGGGGGGGGGGGGGGGGGGGGGGGGGGGGGGGGGGGGGGGGGGGGGGGGGGGGGGGGGGGGGGGGGGGGGGGGGGGGGGGGGGGGGGGGGGGGGGGGGGGGGGGGGGGGGGGGGGGGGGGGGGGGGGGGGGGGGGGGGGGGGGGGGGGGGGGGGGGGGGGGGGGGGGGGGGGGGGGGGGGGGGGGGGGGGGGGGGGGGGGGGGGGGGGGGGGGGGGGGGGGGGGGGGGGGGGGGGGGGGGGGGGGGGGGGGGGGGGGGGGGGGGGGGGGGGGGGGGGGGGGGGGGGGGGGGGGGGGGGGGGGGGGGGGGGGGGGGGGGGGGGGGGGGGGGGGGGGGGGGGGGGGGGGGGGGGGGGGGGGGGGGGGGGGGGGGGGGGGGGGGGGGGGGGGGGGGGGGGGGGGGGGGGGGGGGGGGGGGGGGGGGGGGGGGGGGGGGGGGGGGGGGGGGGGGGGGGGGGGGGGGGGGGGGGGGGGGGGGGGGGGGGGGGGGGGGGGGGGGGGGGGGGGGGGGGGGGGGGGGGGGGGGGGGGGGGGGGGGGGGGGGGGGGGGGGGGGGGGGGGGGGGGGGGGGGGGGGGGGGGGGGGGGGGGGGGGGGGGGGGGGGGGGGGGGGGGGGGGGGGGGGGGGGGGGGGGGGGGGGGGGGGGGGGGGGGGGGGGGGGGGGGGGGGGGGGGGGGGGGGGGGGGGGGGGGGGGGGGGGGGGGGGGGGGGGGGGGGGGGGGGGGGGGGGGGGGGGGGGGGGGGGGGGGGGGGGGGGGGGGGGGGGGGGGGGGGGGGGGGGGGGGGGGGGGGGGGGGGGGGGGGGGGGGGGGGGGGGGGGGGGGGGGGGGGGGGGGGGGGGGGGGGGGGGGGGGGGGGGGGGGGGGGGGGGGGGGGGGGGGGGGGGGGGGGGGGGGGGGGGGGGGGGGGGGGGGGGGGGGGGGGGGGGGGGGGGGGGGGGGGGGGGGGGGGGGGGGGGGGGGGGGGGGGGGGGGGGGGGGGGGGGGGGGGGGGGGGGGGGGGGGGGGGGGGGGGGGGGGGGGGGGGGGGGGGGGGGGGGGGGGGGGGGGGGGGGGGGGGGGGGGGGGGGGGGGGGGGGGGGGGGGGGGGGGGGGGGGGGGGGGGGGGGGGGGGGGGGGGGGGGGGGGGGGGGGGGGGGGGGGGGGGGGGGGGGGGGGGGGGGGGGGGGGGGGGGGGGGGGGGGGGGGGGGGGGGGGGGGGGGGGGGGGGGGGGGGGGGGGGGGGGGGGGGGGGGGGGGGGGGGGGGGGGGGGGGGGGGGGGGGGGGGGGGGGGGGGGGGGGGGGGGGGGGGGGGGGGGGGGGGGGGGGGGGGGGGGGGGGGGGGGGGGGGGGGGGGGGGGGGGGGGGGGGGGGGGGGGGGGGGGGGGGGGGGGGGGGGGGGGGGGGGGGGGGGGGGGGGGGGGGGGGGGGGGGGGGGGGGGGGGGGGGGGGGGGGGGGGGGGGGGGGGGGGGGGGGGGGGGGGGGGGGGGGGGGGGGGGGGGGGGGGGGGGGGGGGGGGGGGGGGGGGGGGGGGGGGGGGGGGGGGGGGGGGGGGGGGGGGGGGGGGGGGGGGGGGGGGGGGGGGGGGGGGGGGGGGGGGGGGGGGGGGGGGGGGGGGGGGGGGGGGGGGGGGGGGGGGGGGGGGGGGGGGGGGGGGGGGGGGGGGGGGGGGGGGGGGGGGGGGGGGGGGGGGGGGGGGGGGGGGGGGGGGGGGGGGGGGGGGGGGGGGGGGGGGGGGGGGGGGGGGGGGGGGGGGGGGGGGGGGGGGGGGGGGGGGGGGGGGGGGGGGGGGGGGGGGGGGGGGGGGGGGGGGGGGGGGGGGGGGGGGGGGGGGGGGGGGGGGGGGGGGGGGGGGGGGGGGGGGGGGGGGGGGGGGGGGGGGGGGGGGGGGGGGGGGGGGGGGGGGGGGGGGGGGGGGGGGGGGGGGGGGGGGGGGGGGGGGGGGGGGGGGGGGGGGGGGGGGGGGGGGGGGGGGGGGGGGGGGGGGGGGGGGGGGGGGGGGGGGGGGGGGGGGGGGGGGGGGGGGGGGGGGGGGGGGGGGGGGGGGGGGGGGGGGGGGGGGGGGGGGGGGGGGGGGGGGGGGGGGGGGGGGGGGGGGGGGGGGGGGGGGGGGGGGGGGGGGGGGGGGGGGGGGGGGGGGGGGGGGGGGGGGGGGGGGGGGGGGGGGGGGGGGGGGGGGGGGGGGGGGGGGGGGGGGGGGGGGGGGGGGGGGGGGGGGGGGGGGGGGGGGGGGGGGGGGGGGGGGGGGGGGGGGGGGGGGGGGGGGGGGGGGGGGGGGGGGGGGGGGGGGGGGGGGGGGGGGGGGGGGGGGGGGGGGGGGGGGGGGGGGGGGGGGGGGGGGGGGGGGGGGGGGGGGGGGGGGGGGGGGGGGGGGGGGGGGGGGGGGGGGGGGGGGGGGGGGGGGGGGGGGGGGGGGGGGGGGGGGGGGGGGGGGGGGGGGGGGGGGGGGGGGGGGGGGGGGGGGGGGGGGGGGGGGGGGGGGGGGGGGGGGGGGGGGGGGGGGGGGGGGGGGGGGGGGGGGGGGGGGGGGGGGGGGGGGGGGGGGGGGGGGGGGGGGGGGGGGGGGGGGGGGGGGGGGGGGGGGGGGGGGGGGGGGGGGGGGGGGGGGGGGGGGGGGGGGGGGGGGGGGGGGGGGGGGGGGGGGGGGGGGGGGGGGGGGGGGGGGGGGGGGGGGGGGGGGGGGGGGGGGGGGGGGGGGGGGGGGGGGGGGGGGGGGGGGGGGGGGGGGGGGGGGGGGGGGGGGGGGGGGGGGGGGGGGGGGGGGGGGGGGGGGGGGGGGGGGGGGGGGGGGGGGGGGGGGGGGGGGGGGGGGGGGGGGGGGGGGGGGGGGGGGGGGGGGGGGGGGGGGGGGGGGGGGGGGGGGGGGGGGGGGGGGGGGGGGGGGGGGGGGGGGGGGGGGGGGGGGGGGGGGGGGGGGGGGGGGGGGGGGGGGGGGGGGGGGGGGGGGGGGGGGGGGGGGGGGGGGGGGGGGGGGGGGGGGGGGGGGGGGGGGGGGGGGGGGGGGGGGGGGGGGGGGGGGGGGGGGGGGGGGGGGGGGGGGGGGGGGGGGGGGGGGGGGGGGGGGGGGGGGGGGGGGGGGGGGGGGGGGGGGGGGGGGGGGGGGGGGGGGGGGGGGGGGGGGGGGGGGGGGGGGGGGGGGGGGGGGGGGGGGGGGGGGGGGGGGGGGGGGGGGGGGGGGGGGGGGGGGGGGGGGGGGGGGGGGGGGGGGGGGGGGGGGGGGGGGGGGGGGGGGGGGGGGGGGGGGGGGGGGGGGGGGGGGGGGGGGGGGGGGGGGGGGGGGGGGGGGGGGGGGGGGGGGGGGGGGGGGGGGGGGGGGGGGGGGGGGGGGGGGGGGGGGGGGGGGGGGGGGGGGGGGGGGGGGGGGGGGGGGGGGGGGGGGGGGGGGGGGGGGGGGGGGGGGGGGGGGGGGGGGGGGGGGGGGGGGGGGGGGGGGGGGGGGGGGGGGGGGGGGGGGGGGGGGGGGGGGGGGGGGGGGGGGGGGGGGGGGGGGGGGGGGGGGGGGGGGGGGGGGGGGGGGGGGGGGGGGGGGGGGGGGGGGGGGGGGGGGGGGGGGGGGGGGGGGGGGGGGGGGGGGGGGGGGGGGGGGGGGGGGGGGGGGGGGGGGGGGGGGGGGGGGGGGGGGGGGGGGGGGGGGGGGGGGGGGGGGGGGGGGGGGGGGGGGGGGGGGGGGGGGGGGGGGGGGGGGGGGGGGGGGGGGGGGGGGGGGGGGGGGGGGGGGGGGGGGGGGGGGGGGGGGGGGGGGGGGGGGGGGGGGGGGGGGGGGGGGGGGGGGGGGGGGGGGGGGGGGGGGGGGGGGGGGGGGGGGGGGGGGGGGGGGGGGGGGGGGGGGGGGGGGGGGGGGGGGGGGGGGGGGGGGGGGGGGGGGGGGGGGGGGGGGGGGGGGGGGGGGGGGGGGGGGGGGGGGGGGGGGGGGGGGGGGGGGGGGGGGGGGGGGGGGGGGGGGGGGGGGGGGGGGGGGGGGGGGGGGGGGGGGGGGGGGGGGGGGGGGGGGGGGGGGGGGGGGGGGGGGGGGGGGGGGGGGGGGGGGGGGGGGGGGGGGGGGGGGGGGGGGGGGGGGGGGGGGGGGGGGGGGGGGGGGGGGGGGGGGGGGGGGGGGGGGGGGGGGGGGGGGGGGGGGGGGGGGGGGGGGGGGGGGGGGGGGGGGGGGGGGGGGGGGGGGGGGGGGGGGGGGGGGGGGGGGGGGGGGGGGGGGGGGGGGGGGGGGGGGGGGGGGGGGGGGGGGGGGGGGGGGGGGGGGGGGGGGGGGGGGGGGGGGGGGGGGGGGGGGGGGGGGGGGGGGGGGGGGGGGGGGGGGGGGGGGGGGGGGGGGGGGGGGGGGGGGGGGGGGGGGGGGGGGGGGGGGGGGGGGGGGGGGGGGGGGGGGGGGGGGGGGGGGGGGGGGGGGGGGGGGGGGGGGGGGGGGGGGGGGGGGGGGGGGGGGGGGGGGGGGGGGGGGGGGGGGGGGGGGGGGGGGGGGGGGGGGGGGGGGGGGGGGGGGGGGGGGGGGGGGGGGGGGGGGGGGGGGGGGGGGGGGGGGGGGGGGGGGGGGGGGGGGGGGGGGGGGGGGGGGGGGGGGGGGGGGGGGGGGGGGGGGGGGGGGGGGGGGGGGGGGGGGGGGGGGGGGGGGGGGGGGGGGGGGGGGGGGGGGGGGGGGGGGGGGGGGGGGGGGGGGGGGGGGGGGGGGGGGGGGGGGGGGGGGGGGGGGGGGGGGGGGGGGGGGGGGGGGGGGGGGGGGGGGGGGGGGGGGGGGGGGGGGGGGGGGGGGGGGGGGGGGGGGGGGGGGGGGGGGGGGGGGGGGGGGGGGGGGGGGGGGGGGGGGGGGGGGGGGGGGGGGGGGGGGGGGGGGGGGGGGGGGGGGGGGGGGGGGGGGGGGGGGGGGGGGGGGGGGGGGGGGGGGGGGGGGGGGGGGGGGGGGGGGGGGGGGGGGGGGGGGGGGGGGGGGGGGGGGGGGGGGGGGGGGGGGGGGGGGGGGGGGGGGGGGGGGGGGGGGGGGGGGGGGGGGGGGGGGGGGGGGGGGGGGGGGGGGGGGGGGGGGGGGGGGGGGGGGGGGGGGGGGGGGGGGGGGGGGGGGGGGGGGGGGGGGGGGGGGGGGGGGGGGGGGGGGGGGGGGGGGGGGGGGGGGGGGGGGGGGGGGGGGGGGGGGGGGGGGGGGGGGGGGGGGGGGGGGGGGGGGGGGGGGGGGGGGGGGGGGGGGGGGGGGGGGGGGGGGGGGGGGGGGGGGGGGGGGGGGGGGGGGGGGGGGGGGGGGGGGGGGGGGGGGGGGGGGGGGGGGGGGGGGGGGGGGGGGGGGGGGGGGGGGGGGGGGGGGGGGGGGGGGGGGGGGGGGGGGGGGGGGGGGGGGGGGGGGGGGGGGGGGGGGGGGGGGGGGGGGGGGGGGGGGGGGGGGGGGGGGGGGGGGGGGGGGGGGGGGGGGGGGGGGGGGGGGGGGGGGGGGGGGGGGGGGGGGGGGGGGGGGGGGGGGGGGGGGGGGGGGGGGGGGGGGGGGGGGGGGGGGGGGGGGGGGGGGGGGGGGGGGGGGGGGGGGGGGGGGGGGGGGGGGGGGGGGGGGGGGGGGGGGGGGGGGGGGGGGGGGGGGGGGGGGGGGGGGGGGGGGGGGGGGGGGGGGGGGGGGGGGGGGGGGGGGGGGGGGGGGGGGGGGGGGGGGGGGGGGGGGGGGGGGGGGGGGGGGGGGGGGGGGGGGGGGGGGGGGGGGGGGGGGGGGGGGGGGGGGGGGGGGGGGGGGGGGGGGGGGGGGGGGGGGGGGGGGGGGGGGGGGGGGGGGGGGGGGGGGGGGGGGGGGGGGGGGGGGGGGGGGGGGGGGGGGGGGGGGGGGGGGGGGGGGGGGGGGGGGGGGGGGGGGGGGGGGGGGGGGGGGGGGGGGGGGGGGGGGGGGGGGGGGGGGGGGGGGGGGGGGGGGGGGGGGGGGGGGGGGGGGGGGGGGGGGGGGGGGGGGGGGGGGGGGGGGGGGGGGGGGGGGGGGGGGGGGGGGGGGGGGGGGGGGGGGGGGGGGGGGGGGGGGGGGGGGGGGGGGGGGGGGGGGGGGGGGGGGGGGGGGGGGGGGGGGGGGGGGGGGGGGGGGGGGGGGGGGGGGGGGGGGGGGGGGGGGGGGGGGGGGGGGGGGGGGGGGGGGGGGGGGGGGGGGGGGGGGGGGGGGGGGGGGGGGGGGGGGGGGGGGGGGGGGGGGGGGGGGGGGGGGGGGGGGGGGGGGGGGGGGGGGGGGGGGGGGGGGGGGGGGGGGGGGGGGGGGGGGGGGGGGGGGGGGGGGGGGGGGGGGGGGGGGGGGGGGGGGGGGGGGGGGGGGGGGGGGGGGGGGGGGGGGGGGGGGGGGGGGGGGGGGGGGGGGGGGGGGGGGGGGGGGGGGGGGGGGGGGGGGGGGGGGGGGGGGGGGGGGGGGGGGGGGGGGGGGGGGGGGGGGGGGGGGGGGGGGGGGGGGGGGGGGGGGGGGGGGGGGGGGGGGGGGGGGGGGGGGGGGGGGGGGGGGGGGGGGGGGGGGGGGGGGGGGGGGGGGGGGGGGGGGGGGGGGGGGGGGGGGGGGGGGGGGGGGGGGGGGGGGGGGGGGGGGGGGGGGGGGGGGGGGGGGGGGGGGGGGGGGGGGGGGGGGGGGGGGGGGGGGGGGGGGGGGGGGGGGGGGGGGGGGGGGGGGGGGGGGGGGGGGGGGGGGGGGGGGGGGGGGGGGGGGGGGGGGGGGGGGGGGGGGGGGGGGGGGGGGGGGGGGGGGGGGGGGGGGGGGGGGGGGGGGGGGGGGGGGGGGGGGGGGGGGGGGGGGGGGGGGGGGGGGGGGGGGGGGGGGGGGGGGGGGGGGGGGGGGGGGGGGGGGGGGGGGGGGGGGGGGGGGGGGGGGGGGGGGGGGGGGGGGGGGGGGGGGGGGGGGGGGGGGGGGGGGGGGGGGGGGGGGGGGGGGGGGGGGGGGGGGGGGGGGGGGGGGGGGGGGGGGGGGGGGGGGGGGGGGGGGGGGGGGGGGGGGGGGGGGGGGGGGGGGGGGGGGGGGGGGGGGGGGGGGGGGGGGGGGGGGGGGGGGGGGGGGGGGGGGGGGGGGGGGGGGGGGGGGGGGGGGGGGGGGGGGGGGGGGGGGGGGGGGGGGGGGGGGGGGGGGGGGGGGGGGGGGGGGGGGGGGGGGGGGGGGGGGGGGGGGGGGGGGGGGGGGGGGGGGGGGGGGGGGGGGGGGGGGGGGGGGGGGGGGGGGGGGGGGGGGGGGGGGGGGGGGGGGGGGGGGGGGGGGGGGGGGGGGGGGGGGGGGGGGGGGGGGGGGGGGGGGGGGGGGGGGGGGGGGGGGGGGGGGGGGGGGGGGGGGGGGGGGGGGGGGGGGGGGGGGGGGGGGGGGGGGGGGGGGGGGGGGGGGGGGGGGGGGGGGGGGGGGGGGGGGGGGGGGGGGGGGGGGGGGGGGGGGGGGGGGGGGGGGGGGGGGGGGGGGGGGGGGGGGGGGGGGGGGGGGGGGGGGGGGGGGGGGGGGGGGGGGGGGGGGGGGGGGGGGGGGGGGGGGGGGGGGGGGGGGGGGGGGGGGGGGGGGGGGGGGGGGGGGGGGGGGGGGGGGGGGGGGGGGGGGGGGGGGGGGGGGGGGGGGGGGGGGGGGGGGGGGGGGGGGGGGGGGGGGGGGGGGGGGGGGGGGGGGGGGGGGGGGGGGGGGGGGGGGGGGGGGGGGGGGGGGGGGGGGGGGGGGGGGGGGGGGGGGGGGGGGGGGGGGGGGGGGGGGGGGGGGGGGGGGGGGGGGGGGGGGGGGGGGGGGGGGGGGGGGGGGGGGGGGGGGGGGGGGGGGGGGGGGGGGGGGGGGGGGGGGGGGGGGGGGGGGGGGGGGGGGGGGGGGGGGGGGGGGGGGGGGGGGGGGGGGGGGGGGGGGGGGGGGGGGGGGGGGGGGGGGGGGGGGGGGGGGGGGGGGGGGGGGGGGGGGGGGGGGGGGGGGGGGGGGGGGGGGGGGGGGGGGGGGGGGGGGGGGGGGGGGGGGGGGGGGGGGGGGGGGGGGGGGGGGGGGGGGGGGGGGGGGGGGGGGGGGGGGGGGGGGGGGGGGGGGGGGGGGGGGGGGGGGGGGGGGGGGGGGGGGGGGGGGGGGGGGGGGGGGGGGGGGGGGGGGGGGGGGGGGGGGGGGGGGGGGGGGGGGGGGGGGGGGGGGGGGGGGGGGGGGGGGGGGGGGGGGGGGGGGGGGGGGGGGGGGGGGGGGGGGGGGGGGGGGGGGGGGGGGGGGGGGGGGGGGGGGGGGGGGGGGGGGGGGGGGGGGGGGGGGGGGGGGGGGGGGGGGGGGGGGGGGGGGGGGGGGGGGGGGGGGGGGGGGGGGGGGGGGGGGGGGGGGGGGGGGGGGGGGGGGGGGGGGGGGGGGGGGGGGGGGGGGGGGGGGGGGGGGGGGGGGGGGGGGGGGGGGGGGGGGGGGGGGGGGGGGGGGGGGGGGGGGGGGGGGGGGGGGGGGGGGGGGGGGGGGGGGGGGGGGGGGGGGGGGGGGGGGGGGGGGGGGGGGGGGGGGGGGGGGGGGGGGGGGGGGGGGGGGGGGGGGGGGGGGGGGGGGGGGGGGGGGGGGGGGGGGGGGGGGGGGGGGGGGGGGGGGGGGGGGGGGGGGGGGGGGGGGGGGGGGGGGGGGGGGGGGGGGGGGGGGGGGGGGGGGGGGGGGGGGGGGGGGGGGGGGGGGGGGGGGGGGGGGGGGGGGGGGGGGGGGGGGGGGGGGGGGGGGGGGGGGGGGGGGGGGGGGGGGGGGGGGGGGGGGGGGGGGGGGGGGGGGGGGGGGGGGGGGGGGGGGGG
The DNA here is from genome assembly GCA_030844895.1 of Ambrosia x helenae. Classification (NCBI taxonomy): domain Eukaryota; kingdom Viridiplantae; phylum Streptophyta; class Magnoliopsida; order Asterales; family Asteraceae; genus Ambrosia; species Ambrosia x helenae. Next base: position 81,779 of record JAUTDX010004191.1, on the reverse strand, counting down.
GGGGGGGGGGGGGGGGGGGGGGGGGGGGGGGGGGGGGGGGGGGGGGGGGGGGGGGGGGGGGGGGGGGGGGGGGGGGGGGGGGGGGGGGGGGGGGGGGGGGGGGGGGGGGGGGGGGGGGGGGGGGGGGGGGGGGGGGGGGGGGGGGGGGGGGGGGGGGGGGGGGGGGGGGGGGGGGGGGGGGGGGGGGGGGGGGGGGGGGGGGGGGGGGGGGGGGGGGGGGGGGGGGGGGGGGGGGGGGGGGGGGGGGGGGGGGGGGGGGGGGGGGGGGGGGGGGGGGGGGGGGGGGGGGGGGGGGGGGGGGGGGGGGGGGGGGGGGGGGGGGGGGGGGGGGGGGGGGGGGGGGGGGGGGGGGGGGGGGGGGGGGGGGGGGGGGGGGGGGGGGGGGGGGGGGGGGGGGGGGGGGGGGGGGGGGGGGGGGGGGGGGGGGGGGGGGGGGGGGGGGGGGGGGGGGGGGGGGGGGGGGGGGGGGGGGGGGGGGGGGGGGGGGGGGGGGGGGGGGGGGGGGGGGGGGGGGGGGGGGGGGGGGGGGGGGGGGGGGGGGGGGGGGGGGGGGGGGGGGGGGGGGGGGGGGGGGGGGGGGGGGGGGGGGGGGGGGGGGGGGGGGGGGGGGGGGGGGGGGGGGGGGGGGGGGGGGGGGGGGGGGGGGGGGGGGGGGGGGGGGGGGGGGGGGGGGGGGGGGGGGGGGGGGGGGGGGGGGGGGGGGGGGGGGGGGGGGGGGGGGGGGGGGGGGGGGGGGGGGGGGGGGGGGGGGGGGGGGGGGGGGGGGGGGGGGGGGGGGGGGGGGGGGGGGGGGGGGGGGGGGGGGGGGGGGGGGGGGGGGGGGGGGGGGGGGGGGGGGGGGGGGGGGGGGGGGGGGGGGGGGGGGGGGGGGGGGGGGGGGGGGGGGGGGGGGGGGGGGGGGGGGGGGGGGGGGGGGGGGGGGGGGGGGGGGGGGGGGGGGGGGGGGGGGGGGGGGGGGGGGGGGGGGGGGGGGGGGGGGGGGGGGGGGGGGGGGGGGGGGGGGGGGGGGGGGGGGGGGGGGGGGGGGGGGGGGGGGGGGGGGGGGGGGGGGGGGGGGGGGGGGGGGGGGGGGGGGGGGGGGGGGGGGGGGGGGGGGGGGGGGGGGGGGGGGGGGGGGGGGGGGGGGGGGGGGGGGGGGGGGGGGGGGGGGGGGGGGGGGGGGGGGGGGGGGGGGGGGGGGGGGGGGGGGGGGGGGGGGGGGGGGGGGGGGGGGGGGGGGGGGGGGGGGGGGGGGGGGGGGGGGGGGGGGGGGGGGGGGGGGGGGGGGGGGGGGGGGGGGGGGGGGGGGGGGGGGGGGGGGGGGGGGGGGGGGGGGGGGGGGGGGGGGGGGGGGGGGGGGGGGGGGGGGGGGGGGGGGGGGGGGGGGGGGGGGGGGGGGGGGGGGGGGGGGGGGGGGGGGGGGGGGGGGGGGGGGGGGGGGGGGGGGGGGGGGGGGGGGGGGGGGGGGGGGGGGGGGGGGGGGGGGGGGGGGGGGGGGGGGGGGGGGGGGGGGGGGGGGGGGGGGGGGGGGGGGGGGGGGGGGGGGGGGGGGGGGGGGGGGGGGGGGGGGGGGGGGGGGGGGGGGGGGGGGGGGGGGGGGGGGGGGGGGGGGGGGGGGGGGGGGGGGGGGGGGGGGGGGGGGGGGGGGGGGGGGGGGGGGGGGGGGGGGGGGGGGGGGGGGGGGGGGGGGGGGGGGGGGGGGGGGGGGGGGGGGGGGGGGGGGGGGGGGGGGGGGGGGGGGGGGGGGGGGGGGGGGGGGGGGGGGGGGGGGGGGGGGGGGGGGGGGGGGGGGGGGGGGGGGGGGGGGGGGGGGGGGGGGGGGGGGGGGGGGGGGGGGGGGGGGGGGGGGGGGGGGGGGGGGGGGGGGGGGGGGGGGGGGGGGGGGGGGGGGGGGGGGGGGGGGGGGGGGGGGGGGGGGGGGGGGGGGGGGGGGGGGGGGGGGGGGGGGGGGGGGGGGGGGGGGGGGGGGGGGGGGGGGGGGGGGGGGGGGGGGGGGGGGGGGGGGGGGGGGGGGGGGGGGGGGGGGGGGGGGGGGGGGGGGGGGGGGGGGGGGGGGGGGGGGGGGGGGGGGGGGGGGGGGGGGGGGGGGGGGGGGGGGGGGGGGGGGGGGGGGGGGGGGGGGGGGGGGGGGGGGGGGGGGGGGGGGGGGGGGGGGGGGGGGGGGGGGGGGGGGGGGGGGGGGGGGGGGGGGGGGGGGGGGGGGGGGGGGGGGGGGGGGGGGGGGGGGGGGGGGGGGGGGGGGGGGGGGGGGGGGGGGGGGGGGGGGGGGGGGGGGGGGGGGGGGGGGGGGGGGGGGGGGGGGGGGGGGGGGGGGGGGGGGGGGGGGGGGGGGGGGGGGGGGGGGGGGGGGGGGGGGGGGGGGGGGGGGGGGGGGGGGGGGGGGGGGGGGGGGGGGGGGGGGGGGGGGGGGGGGGGGGGGGGGGGGGGGGGGGGGGGGGGGGGGGGGGGGGGGGGGGGGGGGGGGGGGGGGGGGGGGGGGGGGGGGGGGGGGGGGGGGGGGGGGGGGGGGGGGGGGGGGGGGGGGGGGGGGGGGGGGGGGGGGGGGGGGGGGGGGGGGGGGGGGGGGGGGGGGGGGGGGGGGGGGGGGGGGGGGGGGGGGGGGGGGGGGGGGGGGGGGGGGGGGGGGGGGGGGGGGGGGGGGGGGGGGGGGGGGGGGGGGGGGGGGGGGGGGGGGGGGGGGGGGGGGGGGGGGGGGGGGGGGGGGGGGGGGGGGGGGGGGGGGGGGGGGGGGGGGGGGGGGGGGGGGGGGGGGGGGGGGGGGGGGGGGGGGGGGGGGGGGGGGGGGGGGGGGGGGGGGGGGGGGGGGGGGGGGGGGGGGGGGGGGGGGGGGGGGGGGGGGGGGGGGGGGGGGGGGGGGGGGGGGGGGGGGGGGGGGGGGGGGGGGGGGGGGGGGGGGGGGGGGGGGGGGGGGGGGGGGGGGGGGGGGGGGGGGGGGGGGGGGGGGGGGGGGGGGGGGGGGGGGGGGGGGGGGGGGGGGGGGGGGGGGGGGGGGGGGGGGGGGGGGGGGGGGGGGGGGGGGGGGGGGGGGGGGGGGGGGGGGGGGGGGGGGGGGGGGGGGGGGGGGGGGGGGGGGGGGGGGGGGGGGGGGGGGGGGGGGGGGGGGGGGGGGGGGGGGGGGGGGGGGGGGGGGGGGGGGGGGGGGGGGGGGGGGGGGGGGGGGGGGGGGGGGGGGGGGGGGGGGGGGGGGGGGGGGGGGGGGGGGGGGGGGGGGGGGGGGGGGGGGGGGGGGGGGGGGGGGGGGGGGGGGGGGGGGGGGGGGGGGGGGGGGGGGGGGGGGGGGGGGGGGGGGGGGGGGGGGGGGGGGGGGGGGGGGGGGGGGGGGGGGGGGGGGGGGGGGGGGGGGGGGGGGGGGGGGGGGGGGGGGGGGGGGGGGGGGGGGGGGGGGGGGGGGGGGGGGGGGGGGGGGGGGGGGGGGGGGGGGGGGGGGGGGGGGGGGGGGGGGGGGGGGGGGGGGGGGGGGGGGGGGGGGGGGGGGGGGGGGGGGGGGGGGGGGGGGGGGGGGGGGGGGGGGGGGGGGGGGGGGGGGGGGGGGGGGGGGGGGGGGGGGGGGGGGGGGGGGGGGGGGGGGGGGGGGGGGGGGGGGGGGGGGGGGGGGGGGGGGGGGGGGGGGGGGGGGGGGGGGGGGGGGGGGGGGGGGGGGGGGGGGGGGGGGGGGGGGGGGGGGGGGGGGGGGGGGGGGGGGGGGGGGGGGGGGGGGGGGGGGGGGGGGGGGGGGGGGGGGGGGGGGGGGGGGGGGGGGGGGGGGGGGGGGGGGGGGGGGGGGGGGGGGGGGGGGGGGGGGGGGGGGGGGGGGGGGGGGGGGGGGGGGGGGGGGGGGGGGGGGGGGGGGGGGGGGGGGGGGGGGGGGGGGGGGGGGGGGGGGGGGGGGGGGGGGGGGGGGGGGGGGGGGGGGGGGGGGGGGGGGGGGGGGGGGGGGGGGGGGGGGGGGGGGGGGGGGGGGGGGGGGGGGGGGGGGGGGGGGGGGGGGGGGGGGGGGGGGGGGGGGGGGGGGGGGGGGGGGGGGGGGGGGGGGGGGGGGGGGGGGGGGGGGGGGGGGGGGGGGGGGGGGGGGGGGGGGGGGGGGGGGGGGGGGGGGGGGGGGGGGGGGGGGGGGGGGGGGGGGGGGGGGGGGGGGGGGGGGGGGGGGGGGGGGGGGGGGGGGGGGGGGGGGGGGGGGGGGGGGGGGGGGGGGGGGGGGGGGGGGGGGGGGGGGGGGGGGGGGGGGGGGGGGGGGGGGGGGGGGGGGGGGGGGGGGGGGGGGGGGGGGGGGGGGGGGGGGGGGGGGGGGGGGGGGGGGGGGGGGGGGGGGGGGGGGGGGGGGGGGGGGGGGGGGGGGGGGGGGGGGGGGGGGGGGGGGGGGGGGGGGGGGGGGGGGGGGGGGGGGGGGGGGGGGGGGGGGGGGGGGGGGGGGGGGGGGGGGGGGGGGGGGGGGGGGGGGGGGGGGGGGGGGGGGGGGGGGGGGGGGGGGGGGGGGGGGGGGGGGGGGGGGGGGGGGGGGGGGGGGGGGGGGGGGGGGGGGGGGGGGGGGGGGGGGGGGGGGGGGGGGGGGGGGGGGGGGGGGGGGGGGGGGGGGGGGGGGGGGGGGGGGGGGGGGGGGGGGGGGGGGGGGGGGGGGGGGGGGGGGGGGGGGGGGGGGGGGGGGGGGGGGGGGGGGGGGGGGGGGGGGGGGGGGGGGGGGGGGGGGGGGGGGGGGGGGGGGGGGGGGGGGGGGGGGGGGGGGGGGGGGGGGGGGGGGGGGGGGGGGGGGGGGGGGGGGGGGGGGGGGGGGGGGGGGGGGGGGGGGGGGGGGGGGGGGGGGGGGGGGGGGGGGGGGGGGGGGGGGGGGGGGGGGGGGGGGGGGGGGGGGGGGGGGGGGGGGGGGGGGGGGGGGGGGGGGGGGGGGGGGGGGGGGGGGGGGGGGGGGGGGGGGGGGGGGGGGGGGGGGGGGGGGGGGGGGGGGGGGGGGGGGGGGGGGGGGGGGGGGGGGGGGGGGGGGGGGGGGGGGGGGGGGGGGGGGGGGGGGGGGGGGGGGGGGGGGGGGGGGGGGGGGGGGGGGGGGGGGGGGGGGGGGGGGGGGGGGGGGGGGGGGGGGGGGGGGGGGGGGGGGGGGGGGGGGGGGGGGGGGGGGGGGGGGGGGGGGGGGGGGGGGGGGGGGGGGGGGGGGGGGGGGGGGGGGGGGGGGGGGGGGGGGGGGGGGGGGGGGGGGGGGGGGGGGGGGGGGGGGGGGGGGGGGGGGGGGGGGGGGGGGGGGGGGGGGGGGGGGGGGGGGGGGGGGGGGGGGGGGGGGGGGGGGGGGGGGGGGGGGGGGGGGGGGGGGGGGGGGGGGGGGGGGGGGGGGGGGGGGGGGGGGGGGGGGGGGGGGGGGGGGGGGGGGGGGGGGGGGGGGGGGGGGGGGGGGGGGGGGGGGGGGGGGGGGGGGGGGGGGGGGGGGGGGGGGGGGGGGGGGGGGGGGGGGGGGGGGGGGGGGGGGGGGGGGGGGGGGGGGGGGGGGGGGGGGGGGGGGGGGGGGGGGGGGGGGGGGGGGGGGGGGGGGGGGGGGGGGGGGGGGGGGGGGGGGGGGGGGGGGGGGGGGGGGGGGGGGGGGGGGGGGGGGGGGGGGGGGGGGGGGGGGGGGGGGGGGGGGGGGGGGGGGGGGGGGGGGGGGGGGGGGGGGGGGGGGGGGGGGGGGGGGGGGGGGGGGGGGGGGGGGGGGGGGGGGGGGGGGGGGGGGGGGGGGGGGGGGGGGGGGGGGGGGGGGGGGGGGGGGGGGGGGGGGGGGGGGGGGGGGGGGGGGGGGGGGGGGGGGGGGGGGGGGGGGGGGGGGGGGGGGGGGGGGGGGGGGGGGGGGGGGGGGGGGGGGGGGGGGGGGGGGGGGGGGGGGGGGGGGGGGGGGGGGGGGGGGGGGGGGGGGGGGGGGGGGGGGGGGGGGGGGGGGGGGGGGGGGGGGGGGGGGGGGGGGGGGGGGGGGGGGGGGGGGGGGGGGGGGGGGGGGGGGGGGGGGGGGGGGGGGGGGGGGGGGGGGGGGGGGGGGGGGGGGGGGGGGGGGGGGGGGGGGGGGGGGGGGGGGGGGGGGGGGGGGGGGGGGGGGGGGGGGGGGGGGGGGGGGGGGGGGGGGGGGGGGGGGGGGGGGGGGGGGGGGGGGGGGGGGGGGGGGGGGGGGGGGGGGGGGGGGGGGGGGGGGGGGGGGGGGGGGGGGGGGGGGGGGGGGGGGGGGGGGGGGGGGGGGGGGGGGGGGGGGGGGGGGGGGGGGGGGGGGGGGGGGGGGGGGGGGGGGGGGGGGGGGGGGGGGGGGGGGGGGGGGGGGGGGGGGGGGGGGGGGGGGGGGGGGGGGGGGGGGGGGGGGGGGGGGGGGGGGGGGGGGGGGGGGGGGGGGGGGGGGGGGGGGGGGGGGGGGGGGGGGGGGGGGGGGGGGGGGGGGGGGGGGGGGGGGGGGGGGGGGGGGGGGGGGGGGGGGGGGGGGGGGGGGGGGGGGGGGGGGGGGGGGGGGGGGGGGGGGGGGGGGGGGGGGGGGGGGGGGGGGGGGGGGGGGGGGGGGGGGGGGGGGGGGGGGGGGGGGGGGGGGGGGGGGGGGGGGGGGGGGGGGGGGGGGGGGGGGGGGGGGGGGGGGGGGGGGGGGGGGGGGGGGGGGGGGGGGGGGGGGGGGGGGGGGGGGGGGGGGGGGGGGGGGGGGGGGGGGGGGGGGGGGGGGGGGGGGGGGGGGGGGGGGGGGGGGGGGGGGGGGGGGGGGGGGGGGGGGGGGGGGGGGGGGGGGGGGGGGGGGGGGGGGGGGGGGGGGGGGGGGGGGGGGGGGGGGGGGGGGGGGGGGGGGGGGGGGGGGGGGGGGGGGGGGGGGGGGGGGGGGGGGGGGGGGGGGGGGGGGGGGGGGGGGGGGGGGGGGGGGGGGGGGGGGGGGGGGGGGGGGGGGGGGGGGGGGGGGGGGGGGGGGGGGGGGGGGGGGGGGGGGGGGGGGGGGGGGGGGGGGGGGGGGGGGGGGGGGGGGGGGGGGGGGGGGGGGGGGGGGGGGGGGGGGGGGGGGGGGGGGGGGGGGGGGGGGGGGGGGGGGGGGGGGGGGGGGGGGGGGGGGGGGGGGGGGGGGGGGGGGGGGGGGGGGGGGGGGGGGGGGGGGGGGGGGGGGGGGGGGGGGGGGGGGGGGGGGGGGGGGGGGGGGGGGGGGGGGGGGGGGGGGGGGGGGGGGGGGGGGGGGGGGGGGGGGGGGGGGGGGGGGGGGGGGGGGGGGGGGGGGGGGGGGGGGGGGGGGGGGGGGGGGGGGGGGGGGGGGGGGGGGGGGGGGGGGGGGGGGGGGGGGGGGGGGGGGGGGGGGGGGGGGGGGGGGGGGGGGGGGGGGGGGGGGGGGGGGGGGGGGGGGGGGGGGGGGGGGGGGGGGGGGGGGGGGGGGGGGGGGGGGGGGGGGGGGGGGGGGGGGGGGGGGGGGGGGGGGGGGGGGGGGGGGGGGGGGGGGGGGGGGGGGGGGGGGGGGGGGGGGGGGGGGGGGGGGGGGGGGGGGGGGGGGGGGGGGGGGGGGGGGGGGGGGGGGGGGGGGGGGGGGGGGGGGGGGGGGGGGGGGGGGGGGGGGGGGGGGGGGGGGGGGGGGGGGGGGGGGGGGGGGGGGGGGGGGGGGGGGGGGGGGGGGGGGGGGGGGGGGGGGGGGGGGGGGGGGGGGGGGGGGGGGGGGGGGGGGGGGGGGGGGGGGGGGGGGGGGGGGGGGGGGGGGGGGGGGGGGGGGGGGGGGGGGGGGGGGGGGGGGGGGGGGGGGGGGGGGGGGGGGGGGGGGGGGGGGGGGGGGGGGGGGGGGGGGGGGGGGGGGGGGGGGGGGGGGGGGGGGGGGGGGGGGGGGGGGGGGGGGGGGGGGGGGGGGGGGGGGGGGGGGGGGGGGGGGGGGGGGGGGGGGGGGGGGGGGGGGGGGGGGGGGGGGGGGGGGGGGGGGGGGGGGGGGGGGGGGGGGGGGGGGGGGGGGGGGGGGGGGGGGGGGGGGGGGGGGGGGGGGGGGGGGGGGGGGGGGGGGGGGGGGGGGGGGGGGGGGGGGGGGGGGGGGGGGGGGGGGGGGGGGGGGGGGGGGGGGGGGGGGGGGGGGGGGGGGGGGGGGGGGGGGGGGGGGGGGGGGGGGGGGGGGGGGGGGGGGGGGGGGGGGGGGGGGGGGGGGGGGGGGGGGGGGGGGGGGGGGGGGGGGGGGGGGGGGGGGGGGGGGGGGGGGGGGGGGGGGGGGGGGGGGGGGGGGGGGGGGGGGGGGGGGGGGGGGGGGGGGGGGGGGGGGGGGGGGGGGGGGGGGGGGGGGGGGGGGGGGGGGGGGGGGGGGGGGGGGGGGGGGGGGGGGGGGGGGGGGGGGGGGGGGGGGGGGGGGGGGGGGGGGGGGGGGGGGGGGGGGGGGGGGGGGGGGGGGGGGGGGGGGGGGGGGGGGGGGGGGGGGGGGGGGGGGGGGGGGGGGGGGGGGGGGGGGGGGGGGGGGGGGGGGGGGGGGGGGGGGGGGGGGGGGGGGGGGGGGGGGGGGGGGGGGGGGGGGGGGGGGGGGGGGGGGGGGGGGGGGGGGGGGGGGGGGGGGGGGGGGGGGGGGGGGGGGGGGGGGGGGGGGGGGGGGGGGGGGGGGGGGGGGGGGGGGGGGGGGGGGGGGGGGGGGGGGGGGGGGGGGGGGGGGGGGGGGGGGGGGGGGGGGGGGGGGGGGGGGGGGGGGGGGGGGGGGGGGGGGGGGGGGGGGGGGGGGGGGGGGGGGGGGGGGGGGGGGGGGGGGGGGGGGGGGGGGGGGGGGGGGGGGGGGGGGGGGGGGGGGGGGGGGGGGGGGGGGGGGGGGGGGGGGGGGGGGGGGGGGGGGGGGGGGGGGGGGGGGGGGGGGGGGGGGGGGGGGGGGGGGGGGGGGGGGGGGGGGGGGGGGGGGGGGGGGGGGGGGGGGGGGGGGGGGGGGGGGGGGGGGGGGGGGGGGGGGGGGGGGGGGGGGGGGGGGGGGGGGGGGGGGGGGGGGGGGGGGGGGGGGGGGGGGGGGGGGGGGGGGGGGGGGGGGGGGGGGGGGGGGGGGGGGGGGGGGGGGGGGGGGGGGGGGGGGGGGGGGGGGGGGGGGGGGGGGGGGGGGGGGGGGGGGGGGGGGGGGGGGGGGGGGGGGGGGGGGGGGGGGGGGGGGGGGGGGGGGGGGGGGGGGGGGGGGGGGGGGGGGGGGGGGGGGGGGGGGGGGGGGGGGGGGGGGGGGGGGGGGGGGGGGGGGGGGGGGGGGGGGGGGGGGGGGGGGGGGGGGGGGGGGGGGGGGGGGGGGGGGGGGGGGGGGGGGGGGGGGGGGGGGGGGGGGGGGGGGGGGGGGGGGGGGGGGGGGGGGGGGGGGGGGGGGGGGGGGGGGGGGGGGGGGGGGGGGGGGGGGGGGGGGGGGGGGGGGGGGGGGGGGGGGGGGGGGGGGGGGGGGGGGGGGGGGGGGGGGGGGGGGGGGGGGGGGGGGGGGGGGGGGGGGGGGGGGGGGGGGGGGGGGGGGGGGGGGGGGGGGGGGGGGGGGGGGGGGGGGGGGGGGGGGGGGGGGGGGGGGGGGGGGGGGGGGGGGGGGGGGGGGGGGGGGGGGGGGGGGGGGGGGGGGGGGGGGGGGGGGGGGGGGGGGGGGGGGGGGGGGGGGGGGGGGGGGGGGGGGGGGGGGGGGGGGGGGGGGGGGGGGGGGGGGGGGGGGGGGGGGGGGGGGGGGGGGGGGGGGGGGGGGGGGGGGGGGGGGGGGGGGGGGGGGGGGGGGGGGGGGGGGGGGGGGGGGGGGGGGGGGGGGGGGGGGGGGGGGGGGGGGGGGGGGGGGGGGGGGGGGGGGGGGGGGGGGGGGGGGGGGGGGGGGGGGGGGGGGGGGGGGGGGGGGGGGGGGGGGGGGGGGGGGGGGGGGGGGGGGGGGGGGGGGGGGGGGGGGGGGGGGGGGGGGGGGGGGGGGGGGGGGGGGGGGGGGGGGGGGGGGGGGGGGGGGGGGGGGGGGGGGGGGGGGGGGGGGGGGGGGGGGGGGGGGGGGGGGGGGGGGGGGGGGGGGGGGGGGGGGGGGGGGGGGGGGGGGGGGGGGGGGGGGGGGGGGGGGGGGGGGGGGGGGGGGGGGGGGGGGGGGGGGGGGGGGGGGGGGGGGGGGGGGGGGGGGGGGGGGGGGGGGGGGGGGGGGGGGGGGGGGGGGGGGGGGGGGGGGGGGGGGGGGGGGGGGGGGGGGGGGGGGGGGGGGGGGGGGGGGGGGGGGGGGGGGGGGGGGGGGGGGGGGGGGGGGGGGGGGGGGGGGGGGGGGGGGGGGGGGGGGGGGGGGGGGGGGGGGGGGGGGGGGGGGGGGGGGGGGGGGGGGGGGGGGGGGGGGGGGGGGGGGGGGGGGGGGGGGGGGGGGGGGGGGGGGGGGGGGGGGGGGGGGGGGGGGGGGGGGGGGGGGGGGGGGGGGGGGGGGGGGGGGGGGGGGGGGGGGGGGGGGGGGGGGGGGGGGGGGGGGGGGGGGGGGGGGGGGGGGGGGGGGGGGGGGGGGGGGGGGGGGGGGGGGGGGGGGGGGGGGGGGGGGGGGGGGGGGGGGGGGGGGGGGGGGGGGGGGGGGGGGGGGGGGGGGGGGGGGGGGGGGGGGGGGGGGGGGGGGGGGGGGGGGGGGGGGGGGGGGGGGGGGGGGGGGGGGGGGGGGGGGGGGGGGGGGGGGGGGGGGGGGGGGGGGGGGGGGGGGGGGGGGGGGGGGGGGGGGGGGGGGGGGGGGGGGGGGGGGGGGGGGGGGGGGGGGGGGGGGGGGGGGGGGGGGGGGGGGGGGGGGGGGGGGGGGGGGGGGGGGGGGGGGGGGGGGGGGGGGGGGGGGGGGGGGGGGGGGGGGGGGGGGGGGGGGGGGGGGGGGGGGGGGGGGGGGGGGGGGGGGGGGGGGGGGGGGGGGGGGGGGGGGGGGGGGGGGGGGGGGGGGGGGGGGGGGGGGGGGGGGGGGGGGGGGGGGGGGGGGGGGGGGGGGGGGGGGGGGGGGGGGGGGGGGGGGGGGGGGGGGGGGGGGGGGGGGGGGGGGGGGGGGGGGGGGGGGGGGGGGGGGGGGGGGGGGGGGGGGGGGGGGGGGGGGGGGGGGGGGGGGGGGGGGGGGGGGGGGGGGGGGGGGGGGGGGGGGGGGGGGGGGGGGGGGGGGGGGGGGGGGGGGGGGGGGGGGGGGGGGGGGGGGGGGGGGGGGGGGGGGGGGGGGGGGGGGGGGGGGGGGGGGGGGGGGGGGGGGGGGGGGGGGGGGGGGGGGGGGGGGGGGGGGGGGGGGGGGGGGGGGGGGGGGGGGGGGGGGGGGGGGGGGGGGGGGGGGGGGGGGGGGGGGGGGGGGGGGGGGGGGGGGGGGGGGGGGGGGGGGGGGGGGGGGGGGGGGGGGGGGGGGGGGGGGGGGGGGGGGGGGGGGGGGGGGGGGGGGGGGGGGGGGGGGGGGGGGGGGGGGGGGGGGGGGGGGGGGGGGGGGGGGGGGGGGGGGGGGGGGGGGGGGGGGGGGGGGGGGGGGGGGGGGGGGGGGGGGGGGGGGGGGGGGGGGGGGGGGGGGGGGGGGGGGGGGGGGGGGGGGGGGGGGGGGGGGGGGGGGGGGGGGGGGGGGGGGGGGGGGGGGGGGGGGGGGGGGGGGGGGGGGGGGGGGGGGGGGGGGGGGGGGGGGGGGGGGGGGGGGGGGGGGGGGGGGGGGGGGGGGGGGGGGGGGGGGGGGGGGGGGGGGGGGGGGGGGGGGGGGGGGGGGGGGGGGGGGGGGGGGGGGGGGGGGGGGGGGGGGGGGGGGGGGGGGGGGGGGGGGGGGGGGGGGGGGGGGGGGGGGGGGGGGGGGGGGGGGGGGGGGGGGGGGGGGGGGGGGGGGGGGGGGGGGGGGGGGGGGGGGGGGGGGGGGGGGGGGGGGGGGGGGGGGGGGGGGGGGGGGGGGGGGGGGGGGGGGGGGGGGGGGGGGGGGGGGGGGGGGGGGGGGGGGGGGGGGGGGGGGGGGGGGGGGGGGGGGGGGGGGGGGGGGGGGGGGGGGGGGGGGGGGGGGGGGGGGGGGGGGGGGGGGGGGGGGGGGGGGGGGGGGGGGGGGGGGGGGGGGGGGGGGGGGGGGGGGGGGGGGGGGGGGGGGGGGGGGGGGGGGGGGGGGGGGGGGGGGGGGGGGGGGGGGGGGGGGGGGGGGGGGGGGGGGGGGGGGGGGGGGGGGGGGGGGGGGGGGGGGGGGGGGGGGGGGGGGGGGGGGGGGGGGGGGGGGGGGGGGGGGGGGGGGGGGGGGGGGGGGGGGGGGGGGGGGGGGGGGGGGGGGGGGGGGGGGGGGGGGGGGGGGGGGGGGGGGGGGGGGGGGGGGGGGGGGGGGGGGGGGGGGGGGGGGGGGGGGGGGGGGGGGGGGGGGGGGGGGGGGGGGGGGGGGGGGGGGGGGGGGGGGGGGGGGGGGGGGGGGGGGGGGGGGGGGGGGGGGGGGGGGGGGGGGGGGGGGGGGGGGGGGGGGGGGGGGGGGGGGGGGGGGGGGGGGGGGGGGGGGGGGGGGGGGGGGGGGGGGGGGGGGGGGGGGGGGGGGGGGGGGGGGGGGGGGGGGGGGGGGGGGGGGGGGGGGGGGGGGGGGGGGGGGGGGGGGGGGGGGGGGGGGGGGGGGGGGGGGGGGGGGGGGGGGGGGGGGGGGGGGGGGGGGGGGGGGGGGGGGGGGGGGGGGGGGGGGGGGGGGGGGGGGGGGGGGGGGGGGGGGGGGGGGGGGGGGGGGGGGGGGGGGGGGGGGGGGGGGGGGGGGGGGGGGGGGGGGGGGGGGGGGGGGGGGGGGGGGGGGGGGGGGGGGGGGGGGGGGGGGGGGGGGGGGGGGGGGGGGGGGGGGGGGGGGGGGGGGGGGGGGGGGGGGGGGGGGGGGGGGGGGGGGGGGGGGGGGGGGGGGGGGGGGGGGGGGGGGGGGGGGGGGGGGGGGGGGGGGGGGGGGGGGGGGGGGGGGGGGGGGGGGGGGGGGGGGGGGGGGGGGGGGGGGGGGGGGGGGGGGGGGGGGGGGGGGGGGGGGGGGGGGGGGGGGGGGGGGGGGGGGGGGGGGGGGGGGGGGGGGGGGGGGGGGGGGGGGGGGGGGGGGGGGGGGGGGGGGGGGGGGGGGGGGGGGGGGGGGGGGGGGGGGGGGGGGGGGGGGGGGGGGGGGGGGGGGGGGGGGGGGGGGGGGGGGGGGGGGGGGGGGGGGGGGGGGGGGGGGGGGGGGGGGGGGGGGGGGGGGGGGGGGGGGGGGGGGGGGGGGGGGGGGGGGGGGGGGGGGGGGGGGGGGGGGGGGGGGGGGGGGGGGGGGGGGGGGGGGGGGGGGGGGGGGGGGGGGGGGGGGGGGGGGGGGGGGGGGGGGGGGGGGGGGGGGGGGGGGGGGGGGGGGGGGGGGGGGGGGGGGGGGGGGGGGGGGGGGGGGGGGGGGGGGGGGGGGGGGGGGGGGGGGGGGGGGGGGGGGGGGGGGGGGGGGGGGGGGGGGGGGGGGGGGGGGGGGGGGGGGGGGGGGGGGGGGGGGGGGGGGGGGGGGGGGGGGGGGGGGGGGGGGGGGGGGGGGGGGGGGGGGGGGGGGGGGGGGGGGGGGGGGGGGGGGGGGGGGGGGGGGGGGGGGGGGGGGGGGGGGGGGGGGGGGGGGGGGGGGGGGGGGGGGGGGGGGGGGGGGGGGGGGGGGGGGGGGGGGGGGGGGGGGGGGGGGGGGGGGGGGGGGGGGGGGGGGGGGGGGGGGGGGGGGGGGGGGGGGGGGGGGGGGGGGGGGGGGGGGGGGGGGGGGGGGGGGGGGGGGGGGGGGGGGGGGGGGGGGGGGGGGGGGGGGGGGGGGGGGGGGGGGGGGGGGGGGGGGGGGGGGGGGGGGGGGGGGGGGGGGGGGGGGGGGGGGGGGGGGGGGGGGGGGGGGGGGGGGGGGGGGGGGGGGGGGGGGGGGGGGGGGGGGGGGGGGGGGGGGGGGGGGGGGGGGGGGGGGGGGGGGGGGGGGGGGGGGGGGGGGGGGGGGGGGGGGGGGGGGGGGGGGGGGGGGGGGGGGGGGGGGGGGGGGGGGGGGGGGGGGGGGGGGGGGGGGGGGGGGGGGGGGGGGGGGGGGGGGGGGGGGGGGGGGGGGGGGGGGGGGGGGGGGGGGGGGGGGGGGGGGGGGGGGGGGGGGGGGGGGGGGGGGGGGGGGGGGGGGGGGGGGGGGGGGGGGGGGGGGGGGGGGGGGGGGGGGGGGGGGGGGGGGGGGGGGGGGGGGGGGGGGGGGGGGGGGGGGGGGGGGGGGGGGGGGGGGGGGGGGGGGGGGGGGGGGGGGGGGGGGGGGGGGGGGGGGGGGGGGGGGGGGGGGGGGGGGGGGGGGGGGGGGGGGGGGGGGGGGGGGGGGGGGGGGGGGGGGGGGGGGGGGGGGGGGGGGGGGGGGGGGGGGGGGGGGGGGGGGGGGGGGGGGGGGGGGGGGGGGGGGGGGGGGGGGGGGGGGGGGGGGGGGGGGGGGGGGGGGGGGGGGGGGGGGGGGGGGGGGGGGGGGGGGGGGGGGGGGGGGGGGGGGGGGGGGGGGGGGGGGGGGGGGGGGGGGGGGGGGGGGGGGGGGGGGGGGGGGGGGGGGGGGGGGGGGGGGGGGGGGGGGGGGGGGGGGGGGGGGGGGGGGGGGGGGGGGGGGGGGGGGGGGGGGGGGGGGGGGGGGGGGGGGGGGGGGGGGGGGGGGGGGGGGGGGGGGGGGGGGGGGGGGGGGGGGGGGGGGGGGGGGGGGGGGGGGGGGGGGGGGGGGGGGGGGGGGGGGGGGGGGGGGGGGGGGGGGGGGGGGGGGGGGGGGGGGGGGGGGGGGGGGGGGGGGGGGGGGGGGGGGGGGGGGGGGGGGGGGGGGGGGGGGGGGGGGGGGGGGGGGGGGGGGGGGGGGGGGGGGGGGGGGGGGGGGGGGGGGGGGGGGGGGGGGGGGGGGGGGGGGGGGGGGGGGGGGGGGGGGGGGGGGGGGGGGGGGGGGGGGGGGGGGGGGGGGGGGGGGGGGGGGGGGGGGGGGGGGGGGGGGGGGGGGGGGGGGGGGGGGGGGGGGGGGGGGGGGGGGGGGGGGGGGGGGGGGGGGGGGGGGGGGGGGGGGGGGGGGGGGGGGGGGGGGGGGGGGGGGGGGGGGGGGGGGGGGGGGGGGGGGGGGGGGGGGGGGGGGGGGGGGGGGGGGGGGGGGGGGGGGGGGGGGGGGGGGGGGGGGGGGGGGGGGGGGGGGGGGGGGGGGGGGGGGGGGGGGGGGGGGGGGGGGGGGGGGGGGGGGGGGGGGGGGGGGGGGGGGGGGGGGGGGGGGGGGGGGGGGGGGGGGGGGGGGGGGGGGGGGGGGGGGGGGGGGGGGGGGGGGGGGGGGGGGGGGGGGGGGGGGGGGGGGGGGGGGGGGGGGGGGGGGGGGGGGGGGGGGGGGGGGGGGGGGGGGGGGGGGGGGGGGGGGGGGGGGGGGGGGGGGGGGGGGGGGGGGGGGGGGGGGGGGGGGGGGGGGGGGGGGGGGGGGGGGGGGGGGGGGGGGGGGGGGGGGGGGGGGGGGGGGGGGGGGGGGGGGGGGGGGGGGGGGGGGGGGGGGGGGGGGGGGGGGGGGGGGGGGGGGGGGGGGGGGGGGGGGGGGGGGGGGGGGGGGGGGGGGGGGGGGGGGGGGGGGGGGGGGGGGGGGGGGGGGGGGGGGGGGGGGGGGGGGGGGGGGGGGGGGGGGGGGGGGGGGGGGGGGGGGGGGGGGGGGGGGGGGGGGGGGGGGGGGGGGGGGGGGGGGGGGGGGGGGGGGGGGGGGGGGGGGGGGGGGGGGGGGGGGGGGGGGGGGGGGGGGGGGGGGGGGGGGGGGGGGGGGGGGGGGGGGGGGGGGGGGGGGGGGGGGGGGGGGGGGGGGGGGGGGGGGGGGGGGGGGGGGGGGGGGGGGGGGGGGGGGGGGGGGGGGGGGGGGGGGGGGGGGGGGGGGGGGGGGGGGGGGGGGGGGGGGGGGGGGGGGGGGGGGGGGGGGGGGGGGGGGGGGGGGGGGGGGGGGGGGGGGGGGGGGGGGGGGGGGGGGGGGGGGGGGGGGGGGGGGGGGGGGGGGGGGGGGGGGGGGGGGGGGGGGGGGGGGGGGGGGGGGGGGGGGGGGGGGGGGGGGGGGGGGGGGGGGGGGGGGGGGGGGGGGGGGGGGGGGGGGGGGGGGGGGGGGGGGGGGGGGGGGGGGGGGGGGGGGGGGGGGGGGGGGGGGGGGGGGGGGGGGGGGGGGGGGGGGGGGGGGGGGGGGGGGGGGGGGGGGGGGGGGGGGGGGGGGGGGGGGGGGGGGGGGGGGGGGGGGGGGGGGGGGGGGGGGGGGGGGGGGGGGGGGGGGGGGGGGGGGGGGGGGGGGGGGGGGGGGGGGGGGGGGGGGGGGGGGGGGGGGGGGGGGGGGGGGGGGGGGGGGGGGGGGGGGGGGGGGGGGGGGGGGGGGGGGGGGGGGGGGGGGGGGGGGGGGGGGGGGGGGGGGGGGGGGGGGGGGGGGGGGGGGGGGGGGGGGGGGGGGGGGGGGGGGGGGGGGGGGGGGGGGGGGGGGGGGGGGGGGGGGGGGGGGGGGGGGGGGGGGGGGGGGGGGGGGGGGGGGGGGGGGGGGGGGGGGGGGGGGGGGGGGGGGGGGGGGGGGGGGGGGGGGGGGGGGGGGGGGGGGGGGGGGGGGGGGGGGGGGGGGGGGGGGGGGGGGGGGGGGGGGGGGGGGGGGGGGGGGGGGGGGGGGGGGGGGGGGGGGGGGGGGGGGGGGGGGGGGGGGGGGGGGGGGGGGGGGGGGGGGGGGGGGGGGGGGGGGGGGGGGGGGGGGGGGGGGGGGGGGGGGGGGGGGGGGGGGGGGGGGGGGGGGGGGGGGGGGGGGGGGGGGGGGGGGGGGGGGGGGGGGGGGGGGGGGGGGGGGGGGGGGGGGGGGGGGGGGGGGGGGGGGGGGGGGGGGGGGGGGGGGGGGGGGGGGGGGGGGGGGGGGGGGGGGGGGGGGGGGGGGGGGGGGGGGGGGGGGGGGGGGGGGGGGGGGGGGGGGGGGGGGGGGGGGGGGGGGGGGGGGGGGGGGGGGGGGGGGGGGGGGGGGGGGGGGGGGGGGGGGGGGGGGGGGGGGGGGGGGGGGGGGGGGGGGGGGGGGGGGGGGGGGGGGGGGGGGGGGGGGGGGGGGGGGGGGGGGGGGGGGGGGGGGGGGGGGGGGGGGGGGGGGGGGGGGGGGGGGGGGGGGGGGGGGGGGGGGGGGGGGGGGGGGGGGGGGGGGGGGGGGGGGGGGGGGGGGGGGGGGGGGGGGGGGGGGGGGGGGGGGGGGGGGGGGGGGGGGGGGGGGGGGGGGGGGGGGGGGGGGGGGGGGGGGGGGGGGGGGGGGGGGGGGGGGGGGGGGGGGGGGGGGGGGGGGGGGGGGGGGGGGGGGGGGGGGGGGGGGGGGGGGGGGGGGGGGGGGGGGGGGGGGGGGGGGGGGGGGGGGGGGGGGGGGGGGGGGGGGGGGGGGGGGGGGGGGGGGGGGGGGGGGGGGGGGGGGGGGGGGGGGGGGGGGGGGGGGGGGGGGGGGGGGGGGGGGGGGGGGGGGGGGGGGGGGGGGGGGGGGGGGGGGGGGGGGGGGGGGGGGGGGGGGGGGGGGGGGGGGGGGGGGGGGGGGGGGGGGGGGGGGGGGGGGGGGGGGGGGGGGGGGGGGGGGGGGGGGGGGGGGGGGGGGGGGGGGGGGGGGGGGGGGGGGGGGGGGGGGGGGGGGGGGGGGGGGGGGGGGGGGGGGGGGGGGGGGGGGGGGGGGGGGGGGGGGGGGGGGGGGGGGGGGGGGGGGGGGGGGGGGGGGGGGGGGGGGGGGGGGGGGGGGGGGGGGGGGGGGGGGGGGGGGGGGGGGGGGGGGGGGGGGGGGGGGGGGGGGGGGGGGGGGGGGGGGGGGGGGGGGGGGGGGGGGGGGGGGGGGGGGGGGGGGGGGGGGGGGGGGGGGGGGGGGGGGGGGGGGGGGGGGGGGGGGGGGGGGGGGGGGGGGGGGGGGGGGGGGGGGGGGGGGGGGGGGGGGGGGGGGGGGGGGGGGGGGGGGGGGGGGGGGGGGGGGGGGGGGGGGGGGGGGGGGGGGGGGGGGGGGGGGGGGGGGGGGGGGGGGGGGGGGGGGGGGGGGGGGGGGGGGGGGGGGGGGGGGGGGGGGGGGGGGGGGGGGGGGGGGGGGGGGGGGGGGGGGGGGGGGGGGGGGGGGGGGGGGGGGGGGGGGGGGGGGGGGGGGGGGGGGGGGGGGGGGGGGGGGGGGGGGGGGGGGGGGGGGGGGGGGGGGGGGGGGGGGGGGGGGGGGGGGGGGGGGGGGGGGGGGGGGGGGGGGGGGGGGGGGGGGGGGGGGGGGGGGGGGGGGGGGGGGGGGGGGGGGGGGGGGGGGGGGGGGGGGGGGGGGGGGGGGGGGGGGGGGGGGGGGGGGGGGGGGGGGGGGGGGGGGGGGGGGGGGGGGGGGGGGGGGGGGGGGGGGGGGGGGGGGGGGGGGGGGGGGGGGGGGGGGGGGGGGGGGGGGGGGGGGGGGGGGGGGGGGGGGGGGGGGGGGGGGGGGGGGGGGGGGGGGGGGGGGGGGGGGGGGGGGGGGGGGGGGGGGGGGGGGGGGGGGGGGGGGGGGGGGGGGGGGGGGGGGGGGGGGGGGGGGGGGGGGGGGGGGGGGGGGGGGGGGGGGGGGGGGGGGGGGGGGGGGGGGGGGGGGGGGGGGGGGGGGGGGGGGGGGGGGGGGGGGGGGGGGGGGGGGGGGGGGGGGGGGGGGGGGGGGGGGGGGGGGGGGGGGGGGGGGGGGGGGGGGGGGGGGGGGGGGGGGGGGGGGGGGGGGGGGGGGGGGGGGGGGGGGGGGGGGGGGGGGGGGGGGGGGGGGGGGGGGGGGGGGGGGGGGGGGGGGGGGGGGGGGGGGGGGGGGGGGGGGGGGGGGGGGGGGGGGGGGGGGGGGGGGGGGGGGGGGGGGGGGGGGGGGGGGGGGGGGGGGGGGGGGGGGGGGGGGGGGGGGGGGGGGGGGGGGGGGGGGGGGGGGGGGGGGGGGGGGGGGGGGGGGGGGGGGGGGGGGGGGGGGGGGGGGGGGGGGGGGGGGGGGGGGGGGGGGGGGGGGGGGGGGGGGGGGGGGGGGGGGGGGGGGGGGGGGGGGGGGGGGGGGGGGGGGGGGGGGGGGGGGGGGGGGGGGGGGGGGGGGGGGGGGGGGGGGGGGGGGGGGGGGGGGGGGGGGGGGGGGGGGGGGGGGGGGGGGGGGGGGGGGGGGGGGGGGGGGGGGGGGGGGGGGGGGGGGGGGGGGGGGGGGGGGGGGGGGGGGGGGGGGGGGGGGGGGGGGGGGGGGGGGGGGGGGGGGGGGGGGGGGGGGGGGGGGGGGGGGGGGGGGGGGGGGGGGGGGGGGGGGGGGGGGGGGGGGGGGGGGGGGGGGGGGGGGGGGGGGGGGGGGGGGGGGGGGGGGGGGGGGGGGGGGGGGGGGGGGGGGGGGGGGGGGGGGGGGGGGGGGGGGGGGGGGGGGGGGGGGGGGGGGGGGGGGGGGGGGGGGGGGGGGGGGGGGGGGGGGGGGGGGGGGGGGGGGGGGGGGGGGGGGGGGGGGGGGGGGGGGGGGGGGGGGGGGGGGGGGGGGGGGGGGGGGGGGGGGGGGGGGGGGGGGGGGGGGGGGGGGGGGGGGGGGGGGGGGGGGGGGGGGGGGGGGGGGGGGGGGGGGGGGGGGGGGGGGGGGGGGGGGGGGGGGGGGGGGGGGGGGGGGGGGGGGGGGGGGGGGGGGGGGGGGGGGGGGGGGGGGGGGGGGGGGGGGGGGGGGGGGGGGGGGGGGGGGGGGGGGGGGGGGGGGGGGGGGGGGGGGGGGGGGGGGGGGGGGGGGGGGGGGGGGGGGGGGGGGGGGGGGGGGGGGGGGGGGGGGGGGGGGGGGGGGGGGGGGGGGGGGGGGGGGGGGGGGGGGGGGGGGGGGGGGGGGGGGGGGGGGGGGGGGGGGGGGGGGGGGGGGGGGGGGGGGGGGGGGGGGGGGGGGGGGGGGGGGGGGGGGGGGGGGGGGGGGGGGGGGGGGGGGGGGGGGGGGGGGGGGGGGGGGGGGGGGGGGGGGGGGGGGGGGGGGGGGGGGGGGGGGGGGGGGGGGGGGGGGGGGGGGGGGGGGGGGGGGGGGGGGGGGGGGGGGGGGGGGGGGGGGGGGGGGGGGGGGGGGGGGGGGGGGGGGGGGGGGGGGGGGGGGGGGGGGGGGGGGGGGGGGGGGGGGGGGGGGGGGGGGGGGGGGGGGGGGGGGGGGGGGGGGGGGGGGGGGGGGGGGGGGGGGGGGGGGGGGGGGGGGGGGGGGGGGGGGGGGGGGGGGGGGGGGGGGGGGGGGGGGGGGGGGGGGGGGGGGGGGGGGGGGGGGGGGGGGGGGGGGGGGGGGGGGGGGGGGGGGGGGGGGGGGGGGGGGGGGGGGGGGGGGGGGGGGGGGGGGGGGGGGGGGGGGGGGGGGGGGGGGGGGGGGGGGGGGGGGGGGGGGGGGGGGGGGGGGGGGGGGGGGGGGGGGGGGGGGGGGGGGGGGGGGGGGGGGGGGGGGGGGGGGGGGGGGGGGGGGGGGGGGGGGGGGGGGGGGGGGGGGGGGGGGGGGGGGGGGGGGGGGGGGGGGGGGGGGGGGGGGGGGGGGGGGGGGGGGGGGGGGGGGGGGGGGGGGGGGGGGGGGGGGGGGGGGGGGGGGGGGGGGGGGGGGGGGGGGGGGGGGGGGGGGGGGGGGGGGGGGGGGGGGGGGGGGGGGGGGGGGGGGGGGGGGGGGGGGGGGGGGGGGGGGGGGGGGGGGGGGGGGGGGGGGGGGGGGGGGGGGGGGGGGGGGGGGGGGGGGGGGGGGGGGGGGGGGGGGGGGGGGGGGGGGGGGGGGGGGGGGGGGGGGGGGGGGGGGGGGGGGGGGGGGGGGGGGGGGGGGGGGGGGGGGGGGGGGGGGGGGGGGGGGGGGGGGGGGGGGGGGGGGGGGGGGGGGGGGGGGGGGGGGGGGGGGGGGGGGGGGGGGGGGGGGGGGGGGGGGGGGGGGGGGGGGGGGGGGGGGGGGGGGGGGGGGGGGGGGGGGGGGGGGGGGGGGGGGGGGGGGGGGGGGGGGGGGGGGGGGGGGGGGGGGGGGGGGGGGGGGGGGGGGGGGGGGGGGGGGGGGGGGGGGGGGGGGGGGGGGGGGGGGGGGGGGGGGGGGGGGGGGGGGGGGGGGGGGGGGGGGGGGGGGGGGGGGGGGGGGGGGGGGGGGGGGGGGGGGGGGGGGGGGGGGGGGGGGGGGGGGGGGGGGGGGGGGGGGGGGGGGGGGGGGGGGGGGGGGGGGGGGGGGGGGGGGGGGGGGGGGGGGGGGGGGGGGGGGGGGGGGGGGGGGGGGGGGGGGGGGGGGGGGGGGGGGGGGGGGGGGGGGGGGGGGGGGGGGGGGGGGGGGGGGGGGGGGGGGGGGGGGGGGGGGGGGGGGGGGGGGGGGGGGGGGGGGGGGGGGGGGGGGGGGGGGGGGGGGGGGGGGGGGGGGGGGGGGGGGGGGGGGGGGGGGGGGGGGGGGGGGGGGGGGGGGGGGGGGGGGGGGGGGGGGGGGGGGGGGGGGGGGGGGGGGGGGGGGGGGGGGGGGGGGGGGGGGGGGGGGGGGGGGGGGGGGGGGGGGGGGGGGGGGGGGGGGGGGGGGGGGGGGGGGGGGGGGGGGGGGGGGGGGGGGGGGGGGGGGGGGGGGGGGGGGGGGGGGGGGGGGGGGGGGGGGGGGGGGGGGGGGGGGGGGGGGGGGGGGGGGGGGGGGGGGGGGGGGGGGGGGGGGGGGGGGGGGGGGGGGGGGGGGGGGGGGGGGGGGGGGGGGGGGGGGGGGGGGGGGGGGGGGGGGGGGGGGGGGGGGGGGGGGGGGGGGGGGGGGGGGGGGGGGGGGGGGGGGGGGGGGGGGGGGGGGGGGGGGGGGGGGGGGGGGGGGGGGGGGGGGGGGGGGGGGGGGGGGGGGGGGGGGGGGGGGGGGGGGGGGGGGGGGGGGGGGGGGGGGGGGGGGGGGGGGGGGGGGGGGGGGGGGGGGGGGGGGGGGGGGGGGGGGGGGGGGGGGGGGGGGGGGGGGGGGGGGGGGGGGGGGGGGGGGGGGGGGGGGGGGGGGGGGGGGGGGGGGGGGGGGGGGGGGGGGGGGGGGGGGGGGGGGGGGGGGGGGGGGGGGGGGGGGGGGGGGGGGGGGGGGGGGGGGGGGGGGGGGGGGGGGGGGGGGGGGGGGGGGGGGGGGGGGGGGGGGGGGGGGGGGGGGGGGGGGGGGGGGGGGGGGGGGGGGGGGGGGGGGGGGGGGGGGGGGGGGGGGGGGGGGGGGGGGGGGGGGGGGGGGGGGGGGGGGGGGGGGGGGGGGGGGGGGGGGGGGGGGGGGGGGGGGGGGGGGGGGGGGGGGGGGGGGGGGGGGGGGGGGGGGGGGGGGGGGGGGGGGGGGGGGGGGGGGGGGGGGGGGGGGGGGGGGGGGGGGGGGGGGGGGGGGGGGGGGGGGGGGGGGGGGGGGGGGGGGGGGGGGGGGGGGGGGGGGGGGGGGGGGGGGGGGGGGGGGGGGGGGGGGGGGGGGGGGGGGGGGGGGGGGGGGGGGGGGGGGGGGGGGGGGGGGGGGGGGGGGGGGGGGGGGGGGGGGGGGGGGGGGGGGGGGGGGGGGGGGGGGGGGGGGGGGGGGGGGGGGGGGGGGGGGGGGGGGGGGGGGGGGGGGGGGGGGGGGGGGGGGGGGGGGGGGGGGGGGGGGGGGGGGGGGGGGGGGGGGGGGGGGGGGGGGGGGGGGGGGGGGGGGGGGGGGGGGGGGGGGGGGGGGGGGGGGGGGGGGGGGGGGGGGGGGGGGGGGGGGGGGGGGGGGGGGGGGGGGGGGGGGGGGGGGGGGGGGGGGGGGGGGGGGGGGGGGGGGGGGGGGGGGGGGGGGGGGGGGGGGGGGGGGGGGGGGGGGGGGGGGGGGGGGGGGGGGGGGGGGGGGGGGGGGGGGGGGGGGGGGGGGGGGGGGGGGGGGGGGGGGGGGGGGGGGGGGGGGGGGGGGGGGGGGGGGGGGGGGGGGGGGGGGGGGGGGGGGGGGGGGGGGGGGGGGGGGGGGGGGGGGGGGGGGGGGGGGGGGGGGGGGGGGGGGGGGGGGGGGGGGGGGGGGGGGGGGGGGGGGGGGGGGGGGGGGGGGGGGGGGGGGGGGGGGGGGGGGGGGGGGGGGGGGGGGGGGGGGGGGGGGGGGGGGGGGGGGGGGGGGGGGGGGGGGGGGGGGGGGGGGGGGGGGGGGGGGGGGGGGGGGGGGGGGGGGGGGGGGGGGGGGGGGGGGGGGGGGGGGGGGGGGGGGGGGGGGGGGGGGGGGGGGGGGGGGGGGGGGGGGGGGGGGGGGGGGGGGGGGGGGGGGGGGGGGGGGGGGGGGGGGGGGGGGGGGGGGGGGGGGGGGGGGGGGGGGGGGGGGGGGGGGGGGGGGGGGGGGGGGGGGGGGGGGGGGGGGGGGGGGGGGGGGGGGGGGGGGGGGGGGGGGGGGGGGGGGGGGGGGGGGGGGGGGGGGGGGGGGGGGGGGGGGGGGGGGGGGGGGGGGGGGGGGGGGGGGGGGGGGGGGGGGGGGGGGGGGGGGGGGGGGGGGGGGGGGGGGGGGGGGGGGGGGGGGGGGGGGGGGGGGGGGGGGGGGGGGGGGGGGGGGGGGGGGGGGGGGGGGGGGGGGGGGGGGGGGGGGGGGGGGGGGGGGGGGGGGGGGGGGGGGGGGGGGGGGGGGGGGGGGGGGGGGGGGGGGGGGGGGGGGGGGGGGGGGGGGGGGGGGGGGGGGGGGGGGGGGGGGGGGGGGGGGGGGGGGGGGGGGGGGGGGGGGGGGGGGGGGGGGGGGGGGGGGGGGGGGGGGGGGGGGGGGGGGGGGGGGGGGGGGGGGGGGGGGGGGGGGGGGGGGGGGGGGGGGGGGGGGGGGGGGGGGGGGGGGGGGGGGGGGGGGGGGGGGGGGGGGGGGGGGGGGGGGGGGGGGGGGGGGGGGGGGGGGGGGGGGGGGGGGGGGGGGGGGGGGGGGGGGGGGGGGGGGGGGGGGGGGGGGGGGGGGGGGGGGGGGGGGGGGGGGGGGGGGGGGGGGGGGGGGGGGGGGGGGGGGGGGGGGGGGGGGGGGGGGGGGGGGGGGGGGGGGGGGGGGGGGGGGGGGGGGGGGGGGGGGGGGGGGGGGGGGGGGGGGGGGGGGGGGGGGGGGGGGGGGGGGGGGGGGGGGGGGGGGGGGGGGGGGGGGGGGGGGGGGGGGGGGGGGGGGGGGGGGGGGGGGGGGGGGGGGGGGGGGGGGGGGGGGGGGGGGGGGGGGGGGGGGGGGGGGGGGGGGGGGGGGGGGGGGGGGGGGGGGGGGGGGGGGGGGGGGGGGGGGGGGGGGGGGGGGGGGGGGGGGGGGGGGGGGGGGGGGGGGGGGGGGGGGGGGGGGGGGGGGGGGGGGGGGGGGGGGGGGGGGGGGGGGGGGGGGGGGGGGGGGGGGGGGGGGGGGGGGGGGGGGGGGGGGGGGGGGGGGGGGGGGGGGGGGGGGGGGGGGGGGGGGGGGGGGGGGGGGGGGGGGGGGGGGGGGGGGGGGGGGGGGGGGGGGGGGGGGGGGGGGGGGGGGGGGGGGGGGGGGGGGGGGGGGGGGGGGGGGGGGGGGGGGGGGGGGGGGGGGGGGGGGGGGGGGGGGGGGGGGGGGGGGGGGGGGGGGGGGGGGGGGGGGGGGGGGGGGGGGGGGGGGGGGGGGGGGGGGGGGGGGGGGGGGGGGGGGGGGGGGGGGGGGGGGGGGGGGGGGGGGGGGGGGGGGGGGGGGGGGGGGGGGGGGGGGGGGGGGGGGGGGGGGGGGGGGGGGGGGGGGGGGGGGGGGGGGGGGGGGGGGGGGGGGGGGGGGGGGGGGGGGGGGGGGGGGGGGGGGGGGGGGGGGGGGGGGGGGGGGGGGGGGGGGGGGGGGGGGGGGGGGGGGGGGGGGGGGGGGGGGGGGGGGGGGGGGGGGGGGGGGGGGGGGGGGGGGGGGGGGGGGGGGGGGGGGGGGGGGGGGGGGGGGGGGGGGGGGGGGGGGGGGGGGGGGGGGGGGGGGGGGGGGGGGGGGGGGGGGGGGGGGGGGGGGGGGGGGGGGGGGGGGGGGGGGGGGGGGGGGGGGGGGGGGGGGGGGGGGGGGGGGGGGGGGGGGGGGGGGGGGGGGGGGGGGGGGGGGGGGGGGGGGGGGGGGGGGGGGGGGGGGGGGGGGGGGGGGGGGGGGGGGGGGGGGGGGGGGGGGGGGGGGGGGGGGGGGGGGGGGGGGGGGGGGGGGGGGGGGGGGGGGGGGGGGGGGGGGGGGGGGGGGGGGGGGGGGGGGGGGGGGGGGGGGGGGGGGGGGGGGGGGGGGGGGGGGGGGGGGGGGGGGGGGGGGGGGGGGGGGGGGGGGGGGGGGGGGGGGGGGGGGGGGGGGGGGGGGGGGGGGGGGGGGGGGGGGGGGGGGGGGGGGGGGGGGGGGGGGGGGGGGGGGGGGGGGGGGGGGGGGGGGGGGGGGGGGGGGGGGGGGGGGGGGGGGGGGGGGGGGGGGGGGGGGGGGGGGGGGGGGGGGGGGGGGGGGGGGGGGGGGGGGGGGGGGGGGGGGGGGGGGGGGGGGGGGGGGGGGGGGGGGGGGGGGGGGGGGGGGGGGGGGGGGGGGGGGGGGGGGGGGGGGGGGGGGGGGGGGGGGGGGGGGGGGGGGGGGGGGGGGGGGGGGGGGGGGGGGGGGGGGGGGGGGGGGGGGGGGGGGGGGGGGGGGGGGGGGGGGGGGGGGGGGGGGGGGGGGGGGGGGGGGGGGGGGGGGGGGGGGGGGGGGGGGGGGGGGGGGGGGGGGGGGGGGGGGGGGGGGGGGGGGGGGGGGGGGGGGGGGGGGGGGGGGGGGGGGGGGGGGGGGGGGGGGGGGGGGGGGGGGGGGGGGGGGGGGGGGGGGGGGGGGGGGGGGGGGGGGGGGGGGGGGGGGGGGGGGGGGGGGGGGGGGGGGGGGGGGGGGGGGGGGGGGGGGGGGGGGGGGGGGGGGGGGGGGGGGGGGGGGGGGGGGGGGGGGGGGGGGGGGGGGGGGGGGGGGGGGGGGGGGGGGGGGGGGGGGGGGGGGGGGGGGGGGGGGGGGGGGGGGGGGGGGGGGGGGGGGGGGGGGGGGGGGGGGGGGGGGGGGGGGGGGGGGGGGGGGGGGGGGGGGGGGGGGGGGGGGGGGGGGGGGGGGGGGGGGGGGGGGGGGGGGGGGGGGGGGGGGGGGGGGGGGGGGGGGGGGGGGGGGGGGGGGGGGGGGGGGGGGGGGGGGGGGGGGGGGGGGGGGGGGGGGGGGGGGGGGGGGGGGGGGGGGGGGGGGGGGGGGGGGGGGGGGGGGGGGGGGGGGGGGGGGGGGGGGGGGGGGGGGGGGGGGGGGGGGGGGGGGGGGGGGGGGGGGGGGGGGGGGGGGGGGGGGGGGGGGGGGGGGGGGGGGGGGGGGGGGGGGGGGGGGGGGGGGGGGGGGGGGGGGGGGGGGGGGGGGGGGGGGGGGGGGGGGGGGGGGGGGGGGGGGGGGGGGGGGGGGGGGGGGGGGGGGGGGGGGGGGGGGGGGGGGGGGGGGGGGGGGGGGGGGGGGGGGGGGGGGGGGGGGGGGGGGGGGGGGGGGGGGGGGGGGGGGGGGGGGGGGGGGGGGGGGGGGGGGGGGGGGGGGGGGGGGGGGGGGGGGGGGGGGGGGGGGGGGGGGGGGGGGGGGGGGGGGGGGGGGGGGGGGGGGGGGGGGGGGGGGGGGGGGGGGGGGGGGGGGGGGGGGGGGGGGGGGGGGGGGGGGGGGGGGGGGGGGGGGGGGGGGGGGGGGGGGGGGGGGGGGGGGGGGGGGGGGGGGGGGGGGGGGGGGGGGGGGGGGGGGGGGGGGGGGGGGGGGGGGGGGGGGGGGGGGGGGGGGGGGGGGGGGGGGGGGGGGGGGGGGGGGGGGGGGGGGGGGGGGGGGGGGGGGGGGGGGGGGGGGGGGGGGGGGGGGGGGGGGGGGGGGGGGGGGGGGGGGGGGGGGGGGGGGGGGGGGGGGGGGGGGGGGGGGGGGGGGGGGGGGGGGGGGGGGGGGGGGGGGGGGGGGGGGGGGGGGGGGGGGGGGGGGGGGGGGGGGGGGGGGGGGGGGGGGGGGGGGGGGGGGGGGGGGGGGGGGGGGGGGGGGGGGGGGGGGGGGGGGGGGGGGGGGGGGGGGGGGGGGGGGGGGGGGGGGGGGGGGGGGGGGGGGGGGGGGGGGGGGGGGGGGGGGGGGGGGGGGGGGGGGGGGGGGGGGGGGGGGGGGGGGGGGGGGGGGGGGGGGGGGGGGGGGGGGGGGGGGGGGGGGGGGGGGGGGGGGGGGGGGGGGGGGGGGGGGGGGGGGGGGGGGGGGGGGGGGGGGGGGGGGGGGGGGGGGGGGGGGGGGGGGGGGGGGGGGGGGGGGGGGGGGGGGGGGGGGGGGGGGGGGGGGGGGGGGGGGGGGGGGGGGGGGGGGGGGGGGGGGGGGGGGGGGGGGGGGGGGGGGGGGGGGGGGGGGGGGGGGGGGGGGGGGGGGGGGGGGGGGGGGGGGGGGGGGGGGGGGGGGGGGGGGGGGGGGGGGGGGGGGGGGGGGGGGGGGGGGGGGGGGGGGGGGGGGGGGGGGGGGGGGGGGGGGGGGGGGGGGGGGGGGGGGGGGGGGGGGGGGGGGGGGGGGGGGGGGGGGGGGGGGGGGGGGGGGGGGGGGGGGGGGGGGGGGGGGGGGGGGGGGGGGGGGGGGGGGGGGGGGGGGGGGGGGGGGGGGGGGGGGGGGGGGGGGGGGGGGGGGGGGGGGGGGGGGGGGGGGGGGGGGGGGGGGGGGGGGGGGGGGGGGGGGGGGGGGGGGGGGGGGGGGGGGGGGGGGGGGGGGGGGGGGGGGGGGGGGGGGGGGGGGGGGGGGGGGGGGGGGGGGGGGGGGGGGGGGGGGGGGGGGGGGGGGGGGGGGGGGGGGGGGGGGGGGGGGGGGGGGGGGGGGGGGGGGGGGGGGGGGGGGGGGGGGGGGGGGGGGGGGGGGGGGGGGGGGGGGGGGGGGGGGGGGGGGGGGGGGGGGGGGGGGGGGGGGGGGGGGGGGGGGGGGGGGGGGGGGGGGGGGGGGGGGGGGGGGGGGGGGGGGGGGGGGGGGGGGGGGGGGGGGGGGGGGGGGGGGGGGGGGGGGGGGGGGGGGGGGGGGGGGGGGGGGGGGGGGGGGGGGGGGGGGGGGGGGGGGGGGGGGGGGGGGGGGGGGGGGGGGGGGGGGGGGGGGGGGGGGGGGGGGGGGGGGGGGGGGGGGGGGGGGGGGGGGGGGGGGGGGGGGGGGGGGGGGGGGGGGGGGGGGGGGGGGGGGGGGGGGGGGGGGGGGGGGGGGGGGGGGGGGGGGGGGGGGGGGGGGGGGGGGGGGGGGGGGGGGGGGGGGGGGGGGGGGGGGGGGGGGGGGGGGGGGGGGGGGGGGGGGGGGGGGGGGGGGGGGGGGGGGGGGGGGGGGGGGGGGGGGGGGGGGGGGGGGGGGGGGGGGGGGGGGGGGGGGGGGGGGGGGGGGGGGGGGGGGGGGGGGGGGGGGGGGGGGGGGGGGGGGGGGGGGGGGGGGGGGGGGGGGGGGGGGGGGGGGGGGGGGGGGGGGGGGGGGGGGGGGGGGGGGGGGGGGGGGGGGGGGGGGGGGGGGGGGGGGGGGGGGGGGGGGGGGGGGGGGGGGGGGGGGGGGGGGGGGGGGGGGGGGGGGGGGGGGGGGGGGGGGGGGGGGGGGGGGGGGGGGGGGGGGGGGGGGGGGGGGGGGGGGGGGGGGGGGGGGGGGGGGGGGGGGGGGGGGGGGGGGGGGGGGGGGGGGGGGGGGGGGGGGGGGGGGGGGGGGGGGGGGGGGGGGGGGGGGGGGGGGGGGGGGGGGGGGGGGGGGGGGGGGGGGGGGGGGGGGGGGGGGGGGGGGGGGGGGGGGGGGGGGGGGGGGGGGGGGGGGGGGGGGGGGGGGGGGGGGGGGGGGGGGGGGGGGGGGGGGGGGGGGGGGGGGGGGGGGGGGGGGGGGGGGGGGGGGGGGGGGGGGGGGGGGGGGGGGGGGGGGGGGGGGGGGGGGGGGGGGGGGGGGGGGGGGGGGGGGGGGGGGGGGGGGGGGGGGGGGGGGGGGGGGGGGGGGGGGGGGGGGGGGGGGGGGGGGGGGGGGGGGGGGGGGGGGGGGGGGGGGGGGGGGGGGGGGGGGGGGGGGGGGGGGGGGGGGGGGGGGGGGGGGGGGGGGGGGGGGGGGGGGGGGGGGGGGGGGGGGGGGGGGGGGGGGGGGGGGGGGGGGGGGGGGGGGGGGGGGGGGGGGGGGGGGGGGGGGGGGGGGGGGGGGGGGGGGGGGGGGGGGGGGGGGGGGGGGGGGGGGGGGGGGGGGGGGGGGGGGGGGGGGGGGGGGGGGGGGGGGGGGGGGGGGGGGGGGGGGGGGGGGGGGGGGGGGGGGGGGGGGGGGGGGGGGGGGGGGGGGGGGGGGGGGGGGGGGGGGGGGGGGGGGGGGGGGGGGGGGGGGGGGGGGGGGGGGGGGGGGGGGGGGGGGGGGGGGGGGGGGGGGGGGGGGGGGGGGGGGGGGGGGGGGGGGGGGGGGGGGGGGGGGGGGGGGGGGGGGGGGGGGGGGGGGGGGGGGGGGGGGGGGGGGGGGGGGGGGGGGGGGGGGGGGGGGGGGGGGGGGGGGGGGGGGGGGGGGGGGGGGGGGGGGGGGGGGGGGGGGGGGGGGGGGGGGGGGGGGGGGGGGGGGGGGGGGGGGGGGGGGGGGGGGGGGGGGGGGGGGGGGGGGGGGGGGGGGGGGGGGGGGGGGGGGGGGGGGGGGGGGGGGGGGGGGGGGGGGGGGGGGGGGGGGGGGGGGGGGGGGGGGGGGGGGGGGGGGGGGGGGGGGGGGGGGGGGGGGGGGGGGGGGGGGGGGGGGGGGGGGGGGGGGGGGGGGGGGGGGGGGGGGGGGGGGGGGGGGGGGGGGGGGGGGGGGGGGGGGGGGGGGGGGGGGGGGGGGGGGGGGGGGGGGGGGGGGGGGGGGGGGGGGGGGGGGGGGGGGGGGGGGGGGGGGGGGGGGGGGGGGGGGGGGGGGGGGGGGGGGGGGGGGGGGGGGGGGGGGGGGGGGGGGGGGGGGGGGGGGGGGGGGGGGGGGGGGGGGGGGGGGGGGGGGGGGGGGGGGGGGGGGGGGGGGGGGGGGGGGGGGGGGGGGGGGGGGGGGGGGGGGGGGGGGGGGGGGGGGGGGGGGGGGGGGGGGGGGGGGGGGGGGGGGGGGGGGGGGGGGGGGGGGGGGGGGGGGGGGGGGGGGGGGGGGGGGGGGGGGGGGGGGGGGGGGGGGGGGGGGGGGGGGGGGGGGGGGGGGGGGGGGGGGGGGGGGGGGGGGGGGGGGGGGGGGGGGGGGGGGGGGGGGGGGGGGGGGGGGGGGGGGGGGGGGGGGGGGGGGGGGGGGGGGGGGGGGGGGGGGGGGGGGGGGGGGGGGGGGGGGGGGGGGGGGGGGGGGGGGGGGGGGGGGGGGGGGGGGGGGGGGGGGGGGGGGGGGGGGGGGGGGGGGGGGGGGGGGGGGGGGGGGGGGGGGGGGGGGGGGGGGGGGGGGGGGGGGGGGGGGGGGGGGGGGGGGGGGGGGGGGGGGGGGGGGGGGGGGGGGGGGGGGGGGGGGGGGGGGGGGGGGGGGGGGGGGGGGGGGGGGGGGGGGGGGGGGGGGGGGGGGGGGGGGGGGGGGGGGGGGGGGGGGGGGGGGGGGGGGGGGGGGGGGGGGGGGGGGGGGGGGGGGGGGGGGGGGGGGGGGGGGGGGGGGGGGGGGGGGGGGGGGGGGGGGGGGGGGGGGGGGGGGGGGGGGGGGGGGGGGGGGGGGGGGGGGGGGGGGGGGGGGGGGGGGGGGGGGGGGGGGGGGGGGGGGGGGGGGGGGGGGGGGGGGGGGGGGGGGGGGGGGGGGGGGGGGGGGGGGGGGGGGGGGGGGGGGGGGGGGGGGGGGGGGGGGGGGGGGGGGGGGGGGGGGGGGGGGGGGGGGGGGGGGGGGGGGGGGGGGGGGGGGGGGGGGGGGGGGGGGGGGGGGGGGGGGGGGGGGGGGGGGGGGGGGGGGGGGGGGGGGGGGGGGGGGGGGGGGGGGGGGGGGGGGGGGGGGGGGGGGGGGGGGGGGGGGGGGGGGGGGGGGGGGGGGGGGGGGGGGGGGGGGGGGGGGGGGGGGGGGGGGGGGGGGGGGGGGGGGGGGGGGGGGGGGGGGGGGGGGGGGGGGGGGGGGGGGGGGGGGGGGGGGGGGGGGGGGGGGGGGGGGGGGGGGGGGGGGGGGGGGGGGGGGGGGGGGGGGGGGGGGGGGGGGGGGGGGGGGGGGGGGGGGGGGGGGGGGGGGGGGGGGGGGGGGGGGGGGGGGGGGGGGGGGGGGGGGGGGGGGGGGGGGGGGGGGGGGGGGGGGGGGGGGGGGGGGGGGGGGGGGGGGGGGGGGGGGGGGGGGGGGGGGGGGGGGGGGGGGGGGGGGGGGGGGGGGGGGGGGGGGGGGGGGGGGGGGGGGGGGGGGGGGGGGGGGGGGGGGGGGGGGGGGGGGGGGGGGGGGGGGGGGGGGGGGGGGGGGGGGGGGGGGGGGGGGGGGGGGGGGGGGGGGGGGGGGGGGGGGGGGGGGGGGGGGGGGGGGGGGGGGGGGGGGGGGGGGGGGGGGGGGGGGGGGGGGGGGGGGGGGGGGGGGGGGGGGGGGGGGGGGGGGGGGGGGGGGGGGGGGGGGGGGGGGGGGGGGGGGGGGGGGGGGGGGGGGGGGGGGGGGGGGGGGGGGGGGGGGGGGGGGGGGGGGGGGGGGGGGGGGGGGGGGGGGGGGGGGGGGGGGGGGGGGGGGGGGGGGGGGGGGGGGGGGGGGGGGGGGGGGGGGGGGGGGGGGGGGGGGGGGGGGGGGGGGGGGGGGGGGGGGGGGGGGGGGGGGGGGGGGGGGGGGGGGGGGGGGGGGGGGGGGGGGGGGGGGGGGGGGGGGGGGGGGGGGGGGGGGGGGGGGGGGGGGGGGGGGGGGGGGGGGGGGGGGGGGGGGGGGGGGGGGGGGGGGGGGGGGGGGGGGGGGGGGGGGGGGGGGGGGGGGGGGGGGGGGGGGGGGGGGGGGGGGGGGGGGGGGGGGGGGGGGGGGGGGGGGGGGGGGGGGGGGGGGGGGGGGGGGGGGGGGGGGGGGGGGGGGGGGGGGGGGGGGGGGGGGGGGGGGGGGGGGGGGGGGGGGGGGGGGGGGGGGGGGGGGGGGGGGGGGGGGGGGGGGGGGGGGGGGGGGGGGGGGGGGGGGGGGGGGGGGGGGGGGGGGGGGGGGGGGGGGGGGGGGGGGGGGGGGGGGGGGGGGGGGGGGGGGGGGGGGGGGGGGGGGGGGGGGGGGGGGGGGGGGGGGGGGGGGGGGGGGGGGGGGGGGGGGGGGGGGGGGGGGGGGGGGGGGGGGGGGGGGGGGGGGGGGGGGGGGGGGGGGGGGGGGGGGGGGGGGGGGGGGGGGGGGGGGGGGGGGGGGGGGGGGGGGGGGGGGGGGGGGGGGGGGGGGGGGGGGGGGGGGGGGGGGGGGGGGGGGGGGGGGGGGGGGGGGGGGGGGGGGGGGGGGGGGGGGGGGGGGGGGGGGGGGGGGGGGGGGGGGGGGGGGGGGGGGGGGGGGGGGGGGGGGGGGGGGGGGGGGGGGGGGGGGGGGGGGGGGGGGGGGGGGGGGGGGGGGGGGGGGGGGGGGGGGGGGGGGGGGGGGGGGGGGGGGGGGGGGGGGGGGGGGGGGGGGGGGGGGGGGGGGGGGGGGGGGGGGGGGGGGGGGGGGGGGGGGGGGGGGGGGGGGGGGGGGGGGGGGGGGGGGGGGGGGGGGGGGGGGGGGGGGGGGGGGGGGGGGGGGGGGGGGGGGGGGGGGGGGGGGGGGGGGGGGGGGGGGGGGGGGGGGGGGGGGGGGGGGGGGGGGGGGGGGGGGGGGGGGGGGGGGGGGGGGGGGGGGGGGGGGGGGGGGGGGGGGGGGGGGGGGGGGGGGGGGGGGGGGGGGGGGGGGGGGGGGGGGGGGGGGGGGGGGGGGGGGGGGGGGGGGGGGGGGGGGGGGGGGGGGGGGGGGGGGGGGGGGGGGGGGGGGGGGGGGGGGGGGGGGGGGGGGGGGGGGGGGGGGGGGGGGGGGGGGGGGGGGGGGGGGGGGGGGGGGGGGGGGGGGGGGGGGGGGGGGGGGGGGGGGGGGGGGGGGGGGGGGGGGGGGGGGGGGGGGGGGGGGGGGGGGGGGGGGGGGGGGGGGGGGGGGGGGGGGGGGGGGGGGGGGGGGGGGGGGGGGGGGGGGGGGGGGGGGGGGGGGGGGGGGGGGGGGGGGGGGGGGGGGGGGGGGGGGGGGGGGGGGGGGGGGGGGGGGGGGGGGGGGGGGGGGGGGGGGGGGGGGGGGGGGGGGGGGGGGGGGGGGGGGGGGGGGGGGGGGGGGGGGGGGGGGGGGGGGGGGGGGGGGGGGGGGGGGGGGGGGGGGGGGGGGGGGGGGGGGGGGGGGGGGGGGGGGGGGGGGGGGGGGGGGGGGGGGGGGGGGGGGGGGGGGGGGGGGGGGGGGGGGGGGGGGGGGGGGGGGGGGGGGGGGGGGGGGGGGGGGGGGGGGGGGGGGGGGGGGGGGGGGGGGGGGGGGGGGGGGGGGGGGGGGGGGGGGGGGGGGGGGGGGGGGGGGGGGGGGGGGGGGGGGGGGGGGGGGGGGGGGGGGGGGGGGGGGGGGGGGGGGGGGGGGGGGGGGGGGGGGGGGGGGGGGGGGGGGGGGGGGGGGGGGGGGGGGGGGGGGGGGGGGGGGGGGGGGGGGGGGGGGGGGGGGGGGGGGGGGGGGGGGGGGGGGGGGGGGGGGGGGGGGGGGGGGGGGGGGGGGGGGGGGGGGGGGGGGGGGGGGGGGGGGGGGGGGGGGGGGGGGGGGGGGGGGGGGGGGGGGGGGGGGGGGGGGGGGGGGGGGGGGGGGGGGGGGGGGGGGGGGGGGGGGGGGGGGGGGGGGGGGGGGGGGGGGGGGGGGGGGGGGGGGGGGGGGGGGGGGGGGGGGGGGGGGGGGGGGGGGGGGGGGGGGGGGGGGGGGGGGGGGGGGGGGGGGGGGGGGGGGGGGGGGGGGGGGGGGGGGGGGGGGGGGGGGGGGGGGGGGGGGGGGGGGGGGGGGGGGGGGGGGGGGGGGGGGGGGGGGGGGGGGGGGGGGGGGGGGGGGGGGGGGGGGGGGGGGGGGGGGGGGGGGGGGGGGGGGGGGGGGGGGGGGGGGGGGGGGGGGGGGGGGGGGGGGGGGGGGGGGGGGGGGGGGGGGGGGGGGGGGGGGGGGGGGGGGGGGGGGGGGGGGGGGGGGGGGGGGGGGGGGGGGGGGGGGGGGGGGGGGGGGGGGGGGGGGGGGGGGGGGGGGGGGGGGGGGGGGGGGGGGGGGGGGGGGGGGGGGGGGGGGGGGGGGGGGGGGGGGGGGGGGGGGGGGGGGGGGGGGGGGGGGGGGGGGGGGGGGGGGGGGGGGGGGGGGGGGGGGGGGGGGGGGGGGGGGGGGGGGGGGGGGGGGGGGGGGGGGGGGGGGGGGGGGGGGGGGGGGGGGGGGGGGGGGGGGGGGGGGGGGGGGGGGGGGGGGGGGGGGGGGGGGGGGGGGGGGGGGGGGGGGGGGGGGGGGGGGGGGGGGGGGGGGGGGGGGGGGGGGGGGGGGGGGGGGGGGGGGGGGGGGGGGGGGGGGGGGGGGGGGGGGGGGGGGGGGGGGGGGGGGGGGGGGGGGGGGGGGGGGGGGGGGGGGGGGGGGGGGGGGGGGGGGGGGGGGGGGGGGGGGGGGGGGGGGGGGGGGGGGGGGGGGGGGGGGGGGGGGGGGGGGGGGGGGGGGGGGGGGGGGGGGGGGGGGGGGGGGGGGGGGGGGGGGGGGGGGGGGGGGGGGGGGGGGGGGGGGGGGGGGGGGGGGGGGGGGGGGGGGGGGGGGGGGGGGGGGGGGGGGGGGGGGGGGGGGGGGGGGGGGGGGGGGGGGGGGGGGGGGGGGGGGGGGGGGGGGGGGGGGGGGGGGGGGGGGGGGGGGGGGGGGGGGGGGGGGGGGGGGGGGGGGGGGGGGGGGGGGGGGGGGGGGGGGGGGGGGGGGGGGGGGGGGGGGGGGGGGGGGGGGGGGGGGGGGGGGGGGGGGGGGGGGGGGGGGGGGGGGGGGGGGGGGGGGGGGGGGGGGGGGGGGGGGGGGGGGGGGGGGGGGGGGGGGGGGGGGGGGGGGGGGGGGGGGGGGGGGGGGGGGGGGGGGGGGGGGGGGGGGGGGGGGGGGGGGGGGGGGGGGGGGGGGGGGGGGGGGGGGGGGGGGGGGGGGGGGGGGGGGGGGGGGGGGGGGGGGGGGGGGGGGGGGGGGGGGGGGGGGGGGGGGGGGGGGGGGGGGGGGGGGGGGGGGGGGGGGGGGGGGGGGGGGGGGGGGGGGGGGGGGGGGGGGGGGGGGGGGGGGGGGGGGGGGGGGGGGGGGGGGGGGGGGGGGGGGGGGGGGGGGGGGGGGGGGGGGGGGGGGGGGGGGGGGGGGGGGGGGGGGGGGGGGGGGGGGGGGGGGGGGGGGGGGGGGGGGGGGGGGGGGGGGGGGGGGGGGGGGGGGGGGGGGGGGGGGGGGGGGGGGGGGGGGGGGGGGGGGGGGGGGGGGGGGGGGGGGGGGGGGGGGGGGGGGGGGGGGGGGGGGGGGGGGGGGGGGGGGGGGGGGGGGGGGGGGGGGGGGGGGGGGGGGGGGGGGGGGGGGGGGGGGGGGGGGGGGGGGGGGGGGGGGGGGGGGGGGGGGGGGGGGGGGGGGGGGGGGGGGGGGGGGGGGGGGGGGGGGGGGGGGGGGGGGGGGGGGGGGGGGGGGGGGGGGGGGGGGGGGGGGGGGGGGGGGGGGGGGGGGGGGGGGGGGGGGGGGGGGGGGGGGGGGGGGGGGGGGGGGGGGGGGGGGGGGGGGGGGGGGGGGGGGGGGGGGGGGGGGGGGGGGGGGGGGGGGGGGGGGGGGGGGGGGGGGGGGGGGGGGGGGGGGGGGGGGGGGGGGGGGGGGGGGGGGGGGGGGGGGGGGGGGGGGGGGGGGGGGGGGGGGGGGGGGGGGGGGGGGGGGGGGGGGGGGGGGGGGGGGGGGGGGGGGGGGGGGGGGGGGGGGGGGGGGGGGGGGGGGGGGGGGGGGGGGGGGGGGGGGGGGGGGGGGGGGGGGGGGGGGGGGGGGGGGGGGGGGGGGGGGGGGGGGGGGGGGGGGGGGGGGGGGGGGGGGGGGGGGGGGGGGGGGGGGGGGGGGGGGGGGGGGGGGGGGGGGGGGGGGGGGGGGGGGGGGGGGGGGGGGGGGGGGGGGGGGGGGGTTTTTTTTTGGGGGGGGGGGGGGGGGGGGGGGGGGGGGGGGGGGGGGGGGGGGGGGGGGGGGGGGGGGGGGGGGGGGGGGGGGGGGGGGGGGGGGGGGGGGGGGGGGGGGGGGGGGGGGGGGGGGGGGGGGGGGGGGGGGGGGGGGGGGGGGGGGGGGGGGGGGGGGGGGGGGGGGGGGGGGGGGGGGGGGGGGGGGGGGGGGGGGGGGGGGGGGGGGGGGGGGGGGGGGGGGGGGGGGGGGGGGGGGGGGGGGGGGGGGGGGGGGGGGGGGGGGGGGGGGGGGGGGGGGGGGGGGGGGGGGGGGGGGGGGGGGGGGGGGGGGGGGGGGGGGGGGGGGGGGGGGGGGGGGGGGGGGGGGGGGGGGGGGGGGGGGGGGGGGGGGGGGGGGGGGGGGGGGGGGGGGGGGGGGGGGGGGGGGGGGGGGGGGGGGGGGGGGGGGGGGGGGGGGGGGGGGGGGGGGGGGGGGGGGGGGGGGGGGGGGGGGGGGGGGGGGGGGGGGGGGGGGGGGGGGGGGGGGGGGGGGGGGGGGGGGGGGGGGGGGGGGGGGGGGGGGGGGGGGGGGGGGGGGGGGGGGGGGGGGGGGGGGGGGGGGGGGGGGGGGGGGGGGGGGGGGGGGGGGGGGGGGGGGGGGGGGGGGGGGGGGGGGGGGGGGGGGGGGGGGGGGGGGGGGGGGGGTTTTTTGGGGGGGGGGGGGGGGGGGGGGGGGGGGGGGGGGGGGGGGGGGGGGGGGGGGGGGGGGGGGGGGGGGGGGGGGGGGGGGGGGGGGGGGGGGGGGGGGGGGGGGGGGGGGGGGGGGGGGGGGGGGGGGGGGGGGGGGGGGGGGGGGGGGGGGGGGGGGGGGGGGGGGGGGGGGGGGGGGGGGGGGGGGGGGGGGGGGGGGGGGGGGGGGGGGGGGGGGGGGGGGGGGGGGGGGGGGGGGGGGGGGGGGGGGGGGGGGGGGGGGGGGGGGGGGGGGGGGGGGGGGGGGGGGGGGGGGGGGGGGGGGGGGGGGGGGGGGGGGGGGGGTTTTTTTTTTTTTTTTTTTTTTTTTTTTTTTTTTTTTTTTTTTTTTTTTTTTTTTTTTTTTTTTTTTTTTTGGGGGGGGGGGGGGGGGGGGGGGGGGGGGGGGGGGGGGGGGGGGGGGGGGGGGGGGGGGGGGGGGGGGGGGGGGGGGGGGGGGGGGGGGGGGGGGGGGGGGGGGGGGGGGGGGGGGGGGGGGGGGGGGGGGGGGGGGGGGGGGGGGGGGGGGGGGGGGGGGGGGGGGGGGGGGGGGGGGGGGGGGGGGGGGGGGGGGG